>JADRCH010000088.1:167183-189523 GCA_019843965.1 Rhynchomys soricoides
TTTTTTTTTTTTTTTTTTTTTTTTTTTTTTTGGTTTTTCGAGACAGGGTTTCTCTGTTTAGCCCTGGCTGTCCTGGAACTCACACTGTAGACCAGGCTGGCCTCGAACTCAGAAATCCTCCTGCCTCTGCCTCCCAAGTGCTAGGATTAAAGGTGTGCGCCACCACTGCCCGGCTTTCATTTTCTTTTTTTTTTTTTTTTGGTAAATGCAATAATTTTCATCAAAATTCCAACACAATTCTTCACAGAAATTGAAAAGATAATTTTCAGCTTCATGTGGAAACGCATACACACACACACACACACACACACACACACACACACATACACACACACACGGTACTGAAAATAATTTCAAATAGTAAAAGAACTGCTAGGCATCACCACCATCAATTTCAAATTGTACTACAATTTGCTTACTAATTTTAAAAAACAGTATGGTATTGGTTTAAAAACAAATATGCTAATCATTGTAATCAAGTTTAAAACCAAGGCATATATCCACATACATATAGATATGACTTTTTTTCATTAATGTACTTATGGTTTTACTTTACATCCCTGTCACAGCCCCCTTTTCCTCTCCTTCAAGTTCCACACTCATAAATTCCTCCCTACTATCCCCCCTCCCCGAGTACCACCCAGTCCTGGGACATCAAGCCACAGGGGGACTAAACATTTCCTCCCCCACTGAGGCCTAACCAGGTAGACCAGCTAGGGAAGGGGATCTAATAGCAGGCAAGAAAGTCAGAGACAGCCCAAGCTCCAATTATCAGGGAACTAACATGAAGAGCAAGCTGTACATCTTTTATAAATATGCAGGTCTAGCAGCTGCATGTTCTTTGGTTAGTGGCTCAGTCTCTGTAAACCCCCATGGGACCAAGTTAGTTGACTCTGTAGATCTCCTTTTAGTGTCCTTGACACCTTTAGCTTGCTCAATCCTATCCCCAGCTCTTCCACAAGATTCTCTGAGCTCTGACTGGTATTTGGTGGTGGATCTCTGCATCTGTTACCATCAGCTTCTGGATGAAGCCTCTCTGGAAACAGTTATGCTAGGCTTCTATCTGCAAACATAGCAGAGTACCACTAACAGTGCCAAAAATTGTCTATCTCCTATGGGAGGGGACTCAAGTTGGCCTAGTCATTACTTAGCTATTCTCTTAATCTCTGTTTCATTTTTATCACTGTGCATCTTGCTGGCAAGACAAATTTTGGATCAAAGGTTTTATCGGTGGGATGATGTCCCCCTCCTTCCAGTGGAAGTCCTGCCAGTCTATAGGAAGTGGCTACTTCAGTCTCTATATCACCTACTGTTAGGAGTGTCAGCTAGAGTCACCTCCATAGACTCCTGGGATTCTCCCATTTCTCAGGTCTCCAGTTGGTCCCAGAGATGACTCCAACCAATTTCTGCTCTCTCTCCCAGCCCTCTCTAGCCCTTCCTGTGCCCTCACCTTATTCCTATGTCCATTCCTGGCCTTGCCCCAACTCCCACCCAATTCCCTCCCTCCATCCACCTCTGATATCTGTCTTATTTCCCATTCTAAATGAAATTCAGGCATCCACCCTTGGGCCATCCTTATACTCAGTTTCTTTGGGTCTGTGGATTTAAGCATGGTTATACTGTACTTTATAGCTAATGTCTACATGCAGTAGAATGAAAATAGACTCATATTTATCACCTTGTACAAAACTTAAGTCCAATTGGATCAAAGATCTCAACATAAAACAAGACACACTAAATCTAATACAAGAAAAAATGGCAAACTGCCTTTAACACATTGGCACAGGACAAAAATTCCCAAATAGACCACCAAAGATTCAAGCACTAAGATCAACAATAAATGGGACCTCATAAAACTGAAAATCTTCTGCAAGGCTATGGATAACATAAATAGGATGAAATGCCAGCCTGTCAAATGTAAAAAGATTTTCACCAACCCTACATCAGACAGAGGACTAATATTCAAAATATATAAAGAACTCAAGAAGGTAGACACCAACAAACAAAATAACCCAATGTGGGGAAAATAAGTGCAAGCACCCTGGCTTGGACCTTTCTTATTACTTAGCTTCTTTGGGTTTGTAGATTGTAGCATATAAATGGGCTGAGAAAGAAATTAGGGAAATCACAACAGCCACAAATAATGTAAAATAACATGAGGATAACTCTACTCTAACTAACCAAGTGAAAAACTTGTATAACAAGAACGTCAAGTCTCAGAAGAAAGAAATTGAAGAAAATATCAGAAGATAGAAAGATTTCCCATGTTCATGGATTGTTAGGATTAATATAGTAAAAATGCCCATCTTATCAAAGGCAATCTACAGATTCAATGCAATTTCCATCAAAATTCCAACACAATTCTTTACAGACTTTGAAAGAACAATTCTCAACTTCATATTTAAAACAAAAACAAAACAATATAGCTAAAACAATCCTGTACAATAAAAGAACTCCTGGAGGTATCACCATCCCTGATTTCAATCTATACTACAGAACAAAAGTAATAAGAACTGCATGGCATTGGTATAGAAACAGAAAGGTTGATCAATGGAATCAAATGGAAAACCCAGAAATAAACTCACACACCTATGGACAGTTGATTTTTTGACAAAGAAGCCAAAACCACACAATGCGGGGGGGGCGGGGGGGAGCATCTTCAACAAATGGTGCTGGTCTCATTGAATATATGCATATAGAAGAATGCAAATGGATTCATATTTATCACCCTGCACAAAACTCAAGTCCAAGTGGATCAAAGACCTCAATAAAAACCAGATATACAGAAGCTACTAAAAGAGAAAGTGGGAAGTAACCTTGGTGTGTTGGTACAGGAGACAACTTCTTGAAAAGAACAGCAATGGCTCAGGCTCCAAGATCAAAAGGTGATAAATGGGAACCAAAACTATTTTGACATTTTATCTTACACCAAGCAGGATAGCCAAGATCAATAAAACAAATGACAGTTCATGGTTCTGATGATGTGGGTAAAGAGGCACATTTATTTTCTGGTGGAAGAACAAACTTGTACAGCCACTATGGAAATTCACATCAGTTCCTTGGGTATCTGGGACTACTAGATCTACCTCAATATCCAAGGGATACTTCATCCTAATACAAAAATATTTGCTCAATCATATTTATATAATAGCCATAAATTTGAAATAGTCTAGATGGCTGTCAATCGATGGATAATAAATGTGTGGTACATTTACAAAATTTAAATAATATATGGTTTAAAGAAACAACATCATGACATTCACAGGTGAATTTATGGAGCTAGAAAAAATCATCCTGCGTGAGGTGACCAGACCCAAAAAAGACAGTCTATAAACTCTCTTATATATAGATGTTAACTTTTAAACCTTTGATAAACATGTTATATAATTCATATGACTACAATGTTTAGGTATAAAGTAAAATAGGAGGAAGAAGGAGAGGATTTCTAAAGGAGGATAATAGAATGTATAGTTCTGTAGAAATGGCGGAGAGACTGGAACAAGAGGATTAAATGAGAAAGAGGAAGGAAGGGGGAGTTGAGTGGGGAATCTTAGAGGAACAATGATCACCAAGGACCACTTTAAGTGTCATATGAAAACCTAATACTATAGACACTTTAAATACATACATATATGAATAAATATAAATATATACATATATGAAAACTCTAAATGGAGTTATCAAATAATGGGGGAAACAATTCCCTAACTAGATATCTACCTACTCCAAGTGAAGTATCCAGTGCCAAGAATAGGTTATGTCTAGTTGAGTCATTAGCTAAAGGAGCCTCATGAAAGTACCCAAACATCTCAGATTATTGGATATTTTCCACAAACTGATAGTAAGGCCTTATTGCTGAAGATAACTCTTATATATCTTACTGAACACAAATAAGTAGAGTCTGTGCCTAACTAGAACCTTCACCCCTACTAAATAGTATTTATGATACAAGGAGGTACTCTGCCCAATACCAAAGAAGAGAAAGGAAACACCTAACACAGATTCAATCTATAAAAGTGGCCTGCCTGCATGATATGCTGATAGACTGATGGCACAAGTGTTGAGGGAATAAACCAACCATTCTCTGGCTGGATTTAAGACCTACTCATTGAGATACAATCCATGCCTGGAACTGATCTTGTGGTCAAGAACATAGCAATAAAATGACTTCTGAAGACTTTCTTTTAATTCATAGATCAGTGGTTTGCTCAACCATCATCAAAAAAAGCTTCCTATTGCAGTAGATGAAACTTACAGATCCCCAACTGGGCAATATGGAAAACATGAAAGACTTTGGAACAATTAGTCTTAAATAGGATGTTTTAAAATCAAACTCCTTCCCCCAGCGCTCAGAGAGCTATGCTGAAGAGGAATAGAAAAGATTGTAGCAGCCAGATGATATGATAATTTCCACCAAAGAAATAATATCTTCTAGAAAAAACAAGAATGACATTCTTACAAACTCACAGATACTTTGGCACCAGGCACAGGTCTATACATGTTAAAGCCAAATGGGGTCCCAGTGCTAAAGAGGAAAGTGGACAAATATTCCTAGCACTAACCAAAAATCTATCTCCAATTGACATCTACTTACAAGCGAAACTTTAGTTTTCTCCAATGGAGTATCACAGGGTATATTAACCATCCTTAAGGCAGGCCTCATGTCCTGAAGCAGATGGCCAACACAAACTAAACGTGATGATGTTTTAGTTTGGATGTTTTCTTTGCTCGGCATTTTTTATTAGTGGACTTTTGCAGTATATTATGGTTTCTGATTTTGTGTTTTTATGTTCTGGGGTATGTGTGGTGTGTGTGTGTGTGTGTGTGTGTGCGCGTGCATGCTTGCCTGCGTGCGTGCGTGAGCTGTTTGCTATGCTTATGTGCTTAGCTTTTTGTTTGCATGCTTGCTTCTTACCTAAAAAAAGAAAAATAAATAATGGATATTGGTGGAAAGAAGCTGAAGGAGTTGGGTGAGGTGAAACCACAATCAGAATATATGGCATTAAAAAATTCAATAAAAAATAAAATAAGTTTATAAATGAAAGCATATTCTTAATTTAGAGTCAAAGACTTCCTGGTCTGAGGAGAAAAGCAAATATGAATTAATATTAAATGGTCTTGAGATCTTACAGGCATAGGAAAGTATTCTGAAATTGATTGATGGTAATGGTTATACTATTTGGTGAGTTTACTAAAATACCATTGACTAGATACTTGAAATGATTTACACCTTTTCTTTGTAGCCAAAAAATTACAAAATATTTCAATAAAATTATTAAAAGTATAATAAGAGAAACTTTGACACTCACAAAGATGAACTTCATTACAATCTAGCCTTTTGCCAACTTCTGTTCTATTTGATGAAAAATAATATATAAAATACCCTACAACATATGGAAGAGTATGAAATCATGATATGTGAATATAACAAGTAAATGATCTAAAATCTTAAAAGTTGTTGCTTGTTTCTGCTCCCTTATAAGGCCAAAATCACCAAGGAAAACTGGGAGGAAATAATTGTGGAATTCAACAAGTAATAAATAAATCATTGTGTATGACCACAAGAAAGGGTAATTGTAGGCTACAGATACTATAAACAGAAAATTGGGGGAATAGGATTCTTTAATTGGGGAGAGCAGAAAGAAAAGAAATAAGCAACACTAAGAATGTTTGTAAAACTTACAAAGAATCACTTTGTTTTCTAAACTTACCAAATATATATTTTATGCCAGAAGGTGCTATAAAGGCTACCAAAAGGAAAAAGTAACAAACAGTCCTGCCCATGCTTATAGATAGCTGTGACATCTATGATTCACATGAATACCAGCACAACAAGCTATCCTCATAGGTACAACAGTGGTTTTAAATCTCGATAGTAACCAACAGCTAACTCATTGGAGTTAGGTCCCACTCAATAAGTAGAAACACATGCCTGCTACAGTAAATCTAGCCAACTACCTGTCACTAATTAGGTCATGGACCCTAGAGGGGAACATATTAAACACACCCCCTTTCCAAAACCAGAATAATCTATAATTGCACTCTTAAATGTATCATTACAGCTACAGGCAAGCATAACTCTTACTCTTCATAAAAAAAATCTTCTTTTGGTAGCAGATGGAACTCATTACTGAAAGCCACAACCTGCCAAAATTCAGAAAACAAAACAAAACAAACAAGCAACCAAACAAAAAACATGGGGCACCCATTCCTAGTTGAGATAAATACAACACAACTCCTACTCCTAAGGCTATGGGAAACTCAATAAATGAGTATCAGAATTATTGCAAGAGAGAGGGAGAAGCAGGGAGTCCACTGCTATTTGTTTTCTATATTTGGCAGAGAAACTGGATCCATAAAGTCCACCCTATGATTGTCTAAACAACACCTAAGTAATGACAATACCAACTGGCACGCCAGCATGGATGGGGGAGATCTCACAAGACAATATCCCTAAATATAGAGCTATAGACAGTTGTTGATTGATGAGGAAGGACCAGTCTTCCATAAGAATGAGGACCCTAACTGGCTATCCAATACCAAGTGGTCACCCTAAAATCATATACAAATGAGAAATACTACATAGAGTCAGTAGATTATATGTACATATTTATTCATTTATGCAACAATAATATAGAAAAAATTACATAAATTTGAGAGATAAGATGGACATTTGAAGGGTTGGGTTTTTGTTTAAAAATAAAATTATAAAATAAATAATTAAAATATGAACAGTTTTAGATTTTTCAGCAGTTTATTTTTACTACCAAATTGTCTACCTGTGCTATTTTTAAAATTAAAAAATATCTTTACATTAAAGGAAGAATTACACTGATAGCAGAACAGCTTAAAACTGGTACAGTTGTTGTTAGAATCAAAATCATCTTTGTTATAAACACATGTAAAAGTAATTATTGGCACAGTTATTTAAGAATTAAAAAGTTAATAAAATATTTGATTCTTACTTGTTATATAGCAATACCTTTTTTTTCTTCATGGAAAGCATTACACATTATTTCGTGGAAACAAAATAGACTCACCTGACAGGAGGTGATTATCTGAATGTACTCAAAGGATCTCTAACACAAAACCTTTTAAGGGGATTGACTATTATGCACTTCCAGTACTCACTTGGGAATTTTATATCTCAACCAAGCCATCTATATTGATTTTCTAAAAGCCAGGCACTGACAAAACACTTTTCTGATGGCAATCTTCATATCTCTGTTCCTCAATGTATAGATAACAGGATTTAGAAAGGGAGTCAAAACTGCATCAAATATAGCTAGAAATTTATCGACATGTGTTGAAGGAGCAGGCCACACATAGAAAAAAATCAATGGGCCAAAAAACAAAACTACAACTGTAATATGAGCCAACAGAGTAGAAAGGGCCCTGGATGAACATCCTGTGGACTGCTTCTGGACAGTGGTGAGGAGAAAGACATAGGAGAAGATGAGTAAGAAGAAGGCAATCAAGGAAATGAACCCACTATTGGCAGTAATCATGAACTCCAGTTTATAAGTATCTGTGCATGCAAGCTTGATGAGTTGTGGTATGTCACAATAAAAGCTGTCTAGTATATTAGGGCCACAGAATGGCAAGTTTATAACAAAAGCCAACTGGGCTGATGAATGGATGAGGCCAATGATCCAAGCAGCAACTAATACTAACAGACACATCCGAGGGCTCATGATGGTCAGATAGTGTAAAGGTTTACATATGGCCACATACCTGTCAAAGGCCATGGCTATGAGCAGTACCATCTCAGTACCTCCAACAGCATGACTAAAAAAGATCTGACTCATACAGCCTCCAAAAGAGATCACTTTCTGCTCTCTGAAAAGATCGCAAATCATTTTGGGTGCTGCAATGGAACAAAATATAAGATCAATAACAGAGAGATTGGCCAGTAGAAAGTACATGGGTGAATGCAAGTAAGGGTCAGAAGTGACTGTAATAACTATGATGAAGTTTCCAGTCAAACTGGACACATACAACAGACAAGAAAAGAAAAAAAGAAAAACTTGGGTCTCCCAGGAATCTGAGAGCCCCAACAGCACAAATTCGGGCACTGTGGAATAGTTTGCTCTAATCATTGGCCCAAATCAGAGGTTTGCTTTAATGTCACCTAAAAGGAAAAATGAGAAGATTCACATTAATATTATATTCATCCTCACTATAAAAAAAAAAAAAAGTAATTTAACTATGGAAGTCAAATATTACCTGAGCATTTTACAAAATTTGAATGGTATTCTGTTGGCCACAAGTGTTTTTGTTACAAATGACAAAGCATTGCTGGAAAGAAGAGTTGCTGCAGATCTCTAACACAAGTAATTGTAAGAAATCCAGTCGATTGGCATACATGTCACACCTGATCAAACATAAAGCAAGAGTGCTTGATGTTGATGTGCGTTTGATGTGAACCACTCTCTCACTGAAGTCAGAACAACTGGTCTTATCTAGTGCATAGACAATGGCTATTGCACAGAAGATGCACTGATTTTGTTGCTCAAGCAAGAACTCATCTTTCTTTGTATTGTAATTTCAAAGATATCATTCATTCTTTCATATTTAAATCAAACAGCACCTCACCTGTCACATCCTCCCCATGACCTACCCATACATTCACCCATTTTATATCTGGTACACGCTGATTGATTTAAAAAGAAAGATTTTTTTTTTTTTTTGTAGTTGATTAATGACTTAGTTGAAAGTTCCTATCTATGAATTCATTCCATTCATTGTGTACAAAGAAACATTTTACATGCTAGTAAGTAGAGATAAAAACAAAATGTATTTTTAAAGTATTTAATCTCCTAGATTTATATTTTCACAGATATAAATATACAATTAAGTGTAGACACTTAAAAGACCAGATCTCAAATGCTGGTTTTACTCTGTGGGAAATTTAAGCAAGAGCAATGGGGGAAGTATTGGGAATGTGATTCTAAAATGGGACTCATGAGACAGTTTTTGTTCATCATTCAAATGAAAAGGAGCATGAGAAAATGAATGAATGGTGAAGAAATCACTAGGTTATTTGTGGAGATATTTGATGGAGACACAACAGCAAGAGCAAAATCTCTAAGGTATGAACTGACTTGCAATGCCCAAAGAACCATAAGGAGGTTCAGTGGGTGAGTGTGCAAGAAATGAGGGTCGTGTCATGTAGATGAGGTCTGAGAGGCAACAGGAGCAAAGATCATTTAAGCCCTGATAGTCCATTGTAAAGACACTCTATCAGAATACTGTAAAATCCCTTGGCTAAACAGGTCCACACAGGCTTTTCTATAACAAAGGACAAATTTATCAACTTAAAGAACATCAAAACTGTAAAACAAAAGCAAAATAACAGAAAAATAAGGTCTTTCTAAGCATAAAAGTTCTCACATCAAAATAACTTTTCTATTCATCCAAAACAATATACTCCAAGGTTTCAGACAGCAAAATACAAATGTGTCTTTTGTGGATACGTATAAATTTTCTTTTCTGGATACTTTCTGGAAAGAGCAGTAAGTGTTTATTTAGGCAACTGAAATTTTCATGTTAGGAAACAATATGGGGCTTAAGATAGTCTTAATTACGAAGATGGGTAGAATAGAACTAAAGAAAGAATTAAAGAAGCCGTCCCTCTCCCCAAAAACATGATGTTTACAATTAAGACCCCTAATCTAAAAAGAAAGGAAGTAAGACAAAGAAATGACCAAAAGACATTGAGATGCACAAGACTTGAGTCTTCAGAGTCTTGAAGATAAGAGTTGCCCCCTGGAGGGCTCACAGTGGTGTCAGAACCTCTTTTGTTCTGCAAAGCTTGAGCTTATTCTAAAAGAACATTCGAATTACTTTTGTCCTCCAGGATATCCATGGACAATAATCCTACCTTCTTTTCTTGATTTTCTTCTTAAAGGCCATAAAAATTAGAAACCACCTCTCTCTAACATTCCATTTCTAAAAATCATTCTGAACTGTAAATTTACATGAACTTTGTCTCCTAAAATAGATCCTTACCCATTTGAAGTTCAGAGCTAAAGAAAATAGAGTTACTGGTTGCCTCAGTTATAAAATTAGAGAAGTCAAATTTCTGTCCCAGTGCACACCAAGAAAATATTTAACTTTTATAAAAATACTCTATGTAAGAATGCAATATTAATCTTTTAAGGCCATTTGTGTGTCCAATCATTTCAATAATGCACATTTCTCTGCTCTAGATGAATTTATCTGGTCAAATGTTTAGCCTGTATACATGTCTATTTTTCTACAAACAAAAAACACACAAACAATATCAGAAGTTCTGCTACTCAGTTCTTTGCCATTTTTCCTTCCTTTTTAGGTTATCTGTATTAAGAGTTAAGCATTCCAGTTGTTACCCATTCGCTCACATTTTTCATAATGTCGATCCTTATGCTCCTAGATTCTGGTTTGTTTTATCCCTGGATAGTATTTCAAAGTATTTTGTGTGAGATGACCCAAATTAGAAAGGAAACAGAAAACAACTAAAAATTCAATAAATATAATTCATAGAAAATTCTTGATTTTCCCCTTTAATAATATTTTAGCCATTTTTATATGTGTGTGAATCATAGGGTTCTGAAATTCAGCATGCAGGAAGTGTTTCAAAACCAACTATGGTTATTATATATCCTTTTTACAGTTATTCTATCTCTATTTTTGTGTCTATCATTTGGGTTTTATTTCCTAAAAAAGGCCACAGGGAACTATAATATATTAATTATTTCTAGGTAATTTGTCTGTGATCATAGAGACAAATCAAAACAAGTAGTCCTGACTGCCAATTGCTATAGATTATATACCTACTTTGATTCTCAAAGTAGTTAATGGCAAAACCCTTTGTTGAATCATTCTTAAGCTTCAAAAATTCTCATCTATGCTTAAGACTTCAAACTTTTCTTAAACCAAAGATACAGTTTTTTAAACAAGGTAAAAGTCAATATCTCTGCCCTCTGCTTTTCTCCACAATTTACAGTGTGTTATTTTCTTCTGATTGTGATCTGTTCCATCTTCTCTACATTATAATCTAACTAGTGTTTAAAAAAATAAATTTACTTTATATCTCCAGATGAGATTCTGCCAGTAGGCTGCTTTTCTGGAACTGAGAGAGTTGTCTAGTTTGTTCTACTGTCATGCTCCTTCCATCTTTCACATACCTATTTTCAAAAGGCAGCATCTTCCAGTCAGAGAATTCCCCAATAACTGAGATTTTGGCATACACAACTGCTGTTACAGAAAAAGCTGATCAAATAAAAGAGGACATTAATTAGTGAGGAGATTAATGACCAGGTGTTGCTAGAAAGCCTAGATTTTCCAACTTTGTTCATATGACCAAGGGATTTGCCACTGAAATCCAATTGTTTTGGTGAACGTAACCAATCACAATCCCCTAATTAGTCATTAGGGAGGAAGGAAAACTGAAATAGTAAGTTCTTAGACCACTACCATTGTTGATAGTATCTGTCAATTTGAACTTGATCACTGGTGACTTAAAATGAAGCAGAGTATCTGATGAAGGTAAAAACAGTCAAGATCATGTAAATCTCACTATAGAGAACATATAATCCAGAATAGTCCAATTTTTTATTTCTTTTGCACTACAAAATGACCAACTATTCTAGAATCTCAAAATTTACACCAGAAATTACTTTATTAATGTCCACTAGATTGTAAATTCTTTGAAAGTAAATACCTGCACGTGGAGTTTATTGACTCTTCTTGTTCTCTAAGTCCAAGGACCTTTAAGCCCCACAACCCACACATACAAGCACAGCTTTTTTTTTTTTTTTTTTTTTTTTTTTTTTTTTTTCTTTTCATATTTTATTTACACTTCAAATGTTTCAGATCTCCCCTTTGGAACCTCCCCATTCCCTCTGCCTTCCCCCTGCCGATATGGGGATATTCTCCAACCCACCCTCCCACCCACCCACTGTCGTCTTTCCTCCTTGTCATTCTCCTATACTGGGGGATCTAACACCCTCAGGCCCAAGGGCCTCTCCTCCCCCTGACGGATAACAAGACCCTCCTCTGCCACATTTGTGGCCAGCACCATGGGTCTCTCCACGTGTATTCTTTAGTTGGTGGATCAGTCTCCCGAAGTATCGGGGGTCAGGCCAGTTGCCACTGTTGCTACCTCCCTGGGTTCCAGATAACAGTGTTTCTAAAGGCATGAACAGTAAGTAGGAGAGGAACAGAGAAGACAGCATAAGTCTGCCGATGAGCCTCTAGGCAGACTTCCTGGAGGAACCAACACTTTAATAAAGACTCGAAATTGAGCCAGGGATGAGAGAAATGAGGACTAATTCTGTGAAGAACTAACAGCATACTGAATGAACTTTTAGATGTTGTGTTCAGCATTGTATGTGTGTGTGTTGCTGTGTTTTTTTATTATTGTATTTTTAAATTATTCATACAAGTATATAGCATATGTTCAACATGTTCATCTCTATACTCCCCCCCCCATCCTTACTTCTTCCTCTCCCATTATTTCTCCTTGCTCTCCCTAGACAGTTTGGTGTCGTAAGCACATGCATGATTTTAAGATCCATATAAAATCTAGGAACCACAAATGTTAGAAAATGGGTATTTGTCTTAATGGATTAATCCACTTAATATGATTATCACCAGTTAAATTCATTTTCCAAGGACATGTCTGTTCTTTTTTTATGGCTGAAAACTGTTCATTGTGTACATATATCATTTTTCCTTATACATTCCTCTTTTGTGAACAGTGCTACAAAAAGCAATGATGTGGAAGTATCTCTGTGATTTGTTATCTCCAAGTCTTCCAGGTGAATACACAAGAGTGGCTCTGTCTGTCTGTCTTAATGTACATTTGCTTTTTTTCAGAAAAAAAAAAAAAAAACTTCCATAGGATCTGGACTAGTTTATGTCTTCCACGAACAACGCATCAGTGCATAACTATACAGCATCAGGAATTAATATTTATTTTCTTTTTCTGATCTTTATTAGGTTTTTGAGAACTTTGTAAAGTATGTTATAATTGTATTCATCCTCTCTCGAGCTCCTCCCAGGTCCACCTCCAGTGTCCTACCTACCAACTTGTGTACTGTTGTCCTTTTGTAACTTATCAAGTACAGTTGATGCTGTCCGTCCAGCTTCGTGTGCAGCATTTCACTGAAGTGTCGTCAACCCACCAAGGTCACACTTTTGAAGAAAACCAACTCCTCCCCTTCCAGCACCGATCAATTGCCAACAGCTCTTAGTTAGAGGTATGATTTTATTCCCACCTCTACCTCTCCATGGTAGAATTTTCTCTGCCTTTTGCTTGCTTTCTTGCTTTTTTTATTTCTAATTAAATTTATTTATTCACTTTACATCCCAAAAGCAGCCCCTTCAACCCCCATTCCAATCTCACCTTCTCCATTGTGAAGGGGGATCCCCCTTAGCCCCAACTCCAACCAATCCCTGCACACAAAGTCAATGCAAGACTAGGCAGACCAGGTACATCTGCTCCCACTGAGGCCAAACAAGGCAGATCATTTCAGGGATCCAGATCCACAGACAAGCAGGAGGCAACAAACTCAGGGACAGCCCTTGATCCAGTTGCTAGGAGACCTGCATGAAGATTAAGCTGCTCATATGCCACATGGGCTGCATATCTGCAGGAGGCCTAGGTGCAGCCCGTGCTCATTTTTGGTTGGTGGTTCAGGCTCTGGACCACCCAAGGGTCCAGGCTAGGTGACTCTGTTGATCTTTCTATAGAGGCCCTGTCCTTTTTGGGTCCCTCAATCCTTTCTTCAACTCTTCTGCAAGTTTCCTGCAAATATCTAATGTTTGGCTAGGGATCTCTGCATCTTTTTCCATTGGCTGCTGGGCGGAGCCTCGCAGAGGACAGTTAAGCAAGGCTCCTGTCCACAAGTATAATAGAGTATCATTAATAGTGTCAAGGATTGATTCTTGTCCATGGGGTGGGTCTCAATTTAGGGCAGTCATTCATTGGCCATATCTCCATCTCTGCTCTGTCTTTGTCCCTGTATTGTAGGCAGGACACATTTTAGTTCAACGGTTTTATGTGTGAGTTTCTGTCCTTCTCCCTCCACAGGGAGTCTTGCCTGGTTAGAGGAAGTTGCCACTTCTGGATCTATACCACCCACTTCTAGGAGTCTCAGAAGACTTGCCCCCATAGATACCCTGGGGCTTCCTCCCTTCATAGGTCTCTGACGTGTTCAAGACTGTTCCACCCATCCTAACTGCCTCTTTTCCTGCTCTCCCCCCTGCTCTCCTTATACTGATCCTGCCTCCTGCCCCTCTCTCCTCCCTATCCCTTTTCCCTCCCAGTTCCTTCCTTCCATCAACTTCCTATATCTATTTTGTTTCCCTTTCTGAGAAAGATTCAACCAATCCTCCCTTGGGTCTTCGTTATTTGGCTTCTTAGGGTCAGTTGATTATAGTGTGGCTATCCTGTTCTTTATGGATAATATCCACTTATCAGTGACTACATCCCATGCATGCCCTTTTGGGTCTGGGTTACCTCACTCGGTGATATTTTCTAGTTCCATCCATTTGCCTGTAATGATGTCCTTGTTTTTTATGTGAGTAGTATCCTTTGTGTAAATTAACCACATTTTCTTTATCCACTCTTCAGTTGATGGACATCTGGATTGCTTCCAGTTTCAGGGTGTTACAAATAAGGCTGCTGTGAACATGGTAGAGAAAGTATCCTTCTGGGATAATGGATCATCTTCTACTTACATGCCCAGGAGTGGTATACCTGGGTCATGATGTTGAGCTACTCCTTATTTTCTGAGAAACTTCCAAAATAATTTCCAATGTGCTTGTACAAGTTTGTACTCCCATCAGAAGTGCGAAAGCTCCACAACCTCACCTGCATGTACTGTCCCTTGAGTTTCTGATCTTAGCTGTTCTCATAAGGTGGAATCTCATAATCGATTTCATTTGCACTTCCCTAATGATTAAATATGTTGAACTTTTTTTTAGGTGCTTCTCAACCATTTGGGATTCCTTAGTGGACAATTCTCAGTTTAGTTATATACGCCATTTTTTAACCATCTCAAAATAAACAGATTATGTCAGAAATAAATATGTTCTAATATACAATGACATATTAGTAAAGCTTATGCAATTCACATAGCATTGTTCTCTTTTTTACTTTTTTAAATTAATTATTTTATTTATTACATCCTAAATGTTGCCCCTACCAGAGTTCTTCGCCCTATCTTCCCTCCCGTTTGGGTCTGAGAAGGTGTTCCTCAACCCCTTTCCCTGGTCCATCAAGTCTCTATAGAATTAGGCTTATCATTTTCCACTTAGGCCAGACAAGGCAGTCCTCTGCTACATATGTGCCTGGGGTGGTGGGATGGTGAGGGGAGGGTGTCTTGGACCAGCCTGTGTATGTTCTTTGGTTGGTGGCTTAGTCTCTGGGAGCTCCCAGGGGTCCAAGTTAGTTGACACTATTGGTCTCCCTATGGAGTTGCTATCTCTTTCAGCTTCTTCAATCCTTCCCCTAACTCTTCTGTAGGGGTCCTGACCTTAGTCCAATGCTGGCCATGAGTATTTGCATCTGTCTCAGTTAGCTGCTAGTAGAGTTTCTCAGAGGACAGCTATGTTAGGTTCCTGTCTACAAGCACAACATAGCATCAATAATAGTGTTAGGGTTTGGTGCCCACCCATGGGATGGATCCCAAGTTGGGTCAGTCACTGGTTGACCTTTCCTTCAGTTTCAGCTCTATTTTTGTTCCTGAATTTCTTTTAGACAGGAACAATTCTGGGTCAAAAATTTTGAAGGTAAATTGGTATCCCCACTCCTCCATTGGGAGCTCTGTCTAACTACTGGAGGTTGTCTCTTCAGGTTCCATCTCCCCATTATTGAGCAGTTTGGCTAAGGTCACCCCATTAGTTCTGGGACCATCCCTCATCCCAGGTCTCTGGACTTTCTAGAGGTTCTCCTCCACCCCCTACCCCTGGCAGCTGCATATTTCCATTCATTCTTTTGGCCCTCTGAACTTCTTTCCTGTCTCCCCCCCCCCATATTACCCAGGTTCTTCCTTCGCTCTACCTCCAATGACTATTTTGTTTCCCCTTCTAAGTGGCATTGAAGAATCCTCATGTGGTCCTTCCTTCTTGTTTAACTTCTTAGGGTCTGTGGGTTGTATCATGGGTATTCTGTACTTTTTGGCTAACATCCACTTATTAGTGAGTATATACCATGCATGTCATTTTAGTTTATCTATGGGTTGCCTCACTCAGGATGATATTTTCTAGTTTTATCCATTTGCCTGAAAAAATTATGATGTCATTGTTTTTAATAGTTGAATAGTATTCCACTGTATAAATAATGCACATTTTCTTTATCCATTCTTTGGGTGAGGGACATCTGGGTTGCTTCCAGTTTCTGGCTATTACAAATAAGGCTGCTATGAACATAGTGGAGTATCACAAGGTGGATTTTCCACCTTGTGATATGGTGGAAAATCTTTTGGGTATATGCTTAAGAGAGATATCGCTGGGTCTTCACGTATAACTATTTCCAATTTTGTAAAAAACTGCAAGATTGATTTCTATAAGTTACCAAAATTTTGTCAAAGGCAAATAATATGCCTTGTGTCTCATAGTTTTGATTTTTGTATAGATAAACCAGTCGATATGTTATTTTTTGTCTTTACACCTACAATAAATTGTTCATTCCCAATTTATGATCTTTAGTTACCAGATAGTGACTTTGTTCCTAGCCTAGAAGGAATGTTTTCCTTGGTCTTAAACTTATTTCCAAATGTGCTTTCTTACTCTAGTGCAATTAGCCCATGACACATGACAATTACAGAGCTGTTTGCAACTATTAGAGTGCTGAAAATTACTTATATAAATTTAGGAAATCTATAAAATCATTATCAGGAATTAGGAATTAGGAAATAATCAATTTGTCTACCAGCATTACTACGATTGCACATCTTTATGTTGACCTGCAGAAAATCTGCCCAATAGTGGACTAATGACCAGGAATCATTAGACTATGTAATGGAATCATTAGACTATGTAATAGTAACAGGAAAAGCATATCAGCAACAAGAAGCAATCTTGGCACAAAGTCTATTGGGAGCTTGCCTCAGAGATCACCCATCTCAGACCATGAAAAATGGCTGGCCATCTCCAGAAAAGTCACTCACGTGCCTTTAGCCTCTCCTGGATGGCTTATGACAAACATTAACTTGATTGCTCCATGTCCTGTAACAAAAGTGTGTGGTATCTTTATCAATAGAGTCTACAATCAAGTTCTGCAGGCCAACAAAGAGAAGTTAGCAATTGCCTGTGTTGTTCTTGGGTTTCTGAAACCCCTTTTAGCCAACTTCTTGAAGTCAAAATTTTGAACATGGAACTAAATTTTTTTGTTTAATGATCTATGGATTCCCCAAAAAAGCACTCCCCCTCTCCATGTAGGTAAGTCAATGAAACTATCTTTGTTGTTGTTACACACCCCCTCTCTTTCTCTTCCACCCTCCTCCCCTCCCCCCTCTCTCTATCTCTATAAAACCCATGTTGAACCCATATAATGTTACTTATATGTGTGATTTAGGGATGACCATTTGGCACTGGACAACCAATTGTATTTTCCAGGTTTAAAATAGTAGGTTACAATTTGGCTTTCTTGAACTCTATAGCTATTAATTATCCTTCTTCCCAACCCGACCTGCCTCTTCTCCTCCCCAAAGAATATAATATATCCATTGATATAAAAGATGAGATATGGGCTAGAGAGATGGCTCAGAGGTTAAGAGCACTGACTGTTCTTCCAGAGGTCCTGAGATCAATTCCCAGCAACCATATGGTGGCTCACAACCATCTGTAATGGGATCTGATGCCCTCTTCTGGTATGTCTGAAGACAGCAGCAGTGTACTCACATTCATTAGATAGATACATAGATAGATAGATAGATAGATAGATAGATAGATAGATAGATAGATAGATAGATAAATCTTTTTTTAGAAAAAGGTGAGATACAATACATGAATCCCTAGAAACTGAGCATTTCCACAAGGAAGATCAAACAAGAATGATAAAATGAATTCATTAATAAAGTAGTTGTTTTGTAAGCATGAAGACTTAAGTTTAAATTCCCAGCACCTGTGTAAAAAGCAAGATACAATGTCATGTCCCAAAATAAGAAAGTATAGAGCAATTGAAAAGACATATAGTATCAACCTCTGCCCTCCAAATGCAAATAAACTCATGTGCATGCACTGCATACTCCCATATATTACAACAGAAAGAGAGAGAAGGGATTTTGTTTTTTTTACTTTGCAACAGATGTTAGTGATTTCTCTTTCTTAAGTAATTACTCACTAGCTTTATTCCACTTTCTAATACAAGTACTAACTATACCAGCTTGAAACTGCCCTTTATAAATTGAGATTAGCTTTTCTGGATAGAAAATCTTTAGCTCACAATTTCTTTCCCTGTGTCTCTTAAGAAAATAAAAGGTTATTTTGTGATGCTTCTGATGGCATTTTTAAAGCCTATGGACATAGCAGCTTTATTCATAATACCCAGAAACTGGAAACATCCTAAATGTCCCTAAACTGACGAATGGATAAAGAAAATGTGGTGCATCAACACAGTGGAATGAGATTCGAATATTAAAAACAAAGTCATTGTGAATTTTGCAGCCAATGGATGGAACTTGAAAATATCATCCTGAGTGAGGTAACCCAGTCACAGAAGGACATGCATGATACGTACACACTTATAAGTGGATATTAGCCATAAAATACAGGATACACATGCTACACTCCACAGACCCAAAGAAGCTAAATAAGAAGGAAGGCGCAAGTGAGGATGCTTGAATCTCACTTAGAAGAGGGAATAAAATAGTCATAAGAGGCAGATGGACGGATGGAACTAGGAGGGAGAGAGGATGGGGAGGAGAATGGGGAGATCCAGTATCAAGTATAGGGAAGGACAGGAGAGATGGCTAGATAGCCATGAGAATGAATAGAAATCTGCAACTGATGGGGGTGGGAAAGTGGGGGTCATCTCCAGGACAAGACCTGGGCTAAGAGATGTCAATGATTTCTAATCAAAAGAAATATCCCTGCATTTCCTTTTGACAGGAAGAATTCTGGACTAATATTTTTGAGATGGGTGACCACCAAAGAATCCATACCAACTGCTGATAACCAAACCCAGACACTATTGCTAATATCAAGAAGTGCTTACTGACAGGAGCCTGGTATAGCTGTCCCCTGAGAGGCTCTGCCAAAGCCGGACCAATACAGATGTGGATGTACACAGGCAAACATTGGACTGAGAGCAGGGACCCCAATGGGGAAGTTAGGGCAAGGACTATAGGAGCTGAAGAGGTTTGCAGCCTCATAGGAAGAACAACATCAAACCAACCAGACTCGCAAAGCTCCCAGGAACTAAACCACCAACCGAAGAATACACATGGAGGGATCCATGGCTCCAGCTGCGTATGTAGCAGAAGATGGCCTTATTTGGCATCAATTGGAGGGGAGGCCCTTGGTCTTATGAAGGCTCGATTGTGCAGCATAGGGGAATGCTAGGGTAGTGAGGCAGGGGTGGGTGGGTAGGTGGAGGAGCACCCTCATAGAGGCAAGAGGGAGACAGGAGGGGATATGGGGCTTGTACAGGGGAAACAGGGAAGGAGGAAAACATTTGAAATACAAATAAATAAAATAACCAAAAAAAGTATCTGACAAGTTTCCTGGCTTCTAAAATGCATTTTTCTGAATTCTGCTTACCAGCTTTACTCTTCTGAGTGAGGCTGCTGCCTTATCTTGCTCTGTTGGTCATCCCAATGTGAACTCAAGGTAAGATTTATCTTGTCCAAGGTATTTTTAACATTTCTTCTAAAGATAAGACTTGGCAAAATTAAAAGTAGAATTGTAACTGTTCAGAATTTGACACTGACAATGGAGGTGTATCCCTGCTTGATGGAGAAACTTCTAATAAGCTAAGTGTGACTCATTTTAAATGCAGACTCCCAAACCTGGTCTCTGGTTTTGAATCAAAATAGTGGGAGTGAACTTCCCAATGACCAGCCTCAGTCCTTTTCCTGAATAGTAAATAGAAGAAAATATGATAGGGGTAGAGAGATAACTCAGTGGTTAAGAGCACTGAAATATCTTTCAAAGGACCTGGGTCTTATTCCCAGCACCCATATGGTGAATGATAACTATCTGTTACTCCAACTCCAGGAAATCTGACAGCCTCGCTGGCCCTTGTTTACCCTGCATGCACATATTGCCTGAACACATATACTGGCAAAGCATCCTTACACATTAAAATAAAAGTGAATATAATTTTTAACAACATGAAAACATAGGGTATATGGAACTGATTGGATTTTTTAAAAAGATTTTTTATTATTTTTCATTCTATGTGTGAGTGCAGTCACCCACAGGCACAAGTGAATGCAGAGTCCAGAACAGGGTATCTGATCCCTTGAAGCTGGAGTTAAAGACAGGTTTAAGCCATCTTGATGTTTATGCTATGAACTGAGATCAGGTTCTCTGTAAGAGCAGTACTGTGAACTACTGAGCCATTTCTCCAGCATGTCCAGTTGATTTTTGACAGATTTATTCTAGTTTCATTCAATTGTACTTAAATAATATCAATGTGCTTTACTGATGAATTCCAGCAAATTTAATTTTTTTGACTTTTGTGGACTACTTCCCTAGAAATAATTTGACTCTTCTGTTATCAAGAAGTAAATAAATAGACTAGTAGATAGTTTTATACCCATTTACAAATAGGCAGGGATAAATGAACTTTGTGGGTTATTTAAAACAAAAGAAACTTTTTGGGGACATGGTGAAGGTCATGAAAGGAGTTAAAGGGGTGATGAGAGTATATATGATCATATACCTTTTTATACATACATGTAAATTTTTCAAGACTAAAGAAAAATGAGTAAATAAAGATCTCAATTTCAGAAGTCTTATGTGGTTTAAGGAGAGGTGTTCAGTGTATGAAGTAGGTTTAAACTTTATGTCAAACATCAGAAACTGTGAAAGACTAAATTCATAACATATAAGCTTTATGGAATACAGTAAGTATAATATTTAAATATAAGATGCAATTATGAGAGTTGGCAATTCTGTACTCTAATTCTAGCTTAAAAATAACTTATTTTTACTGTTGTTTTTAATATTTCTAATTACATTGAGTGTGCATGGGTCCATTCTCATCTTAAAAGCAAAATTACCGTAAGTCAAATCAAAGACCATTGGTCTTTTAAGCCTTTAGCAGGTGGCCACCCACTCCTCCTGGGATAACCCTTATGTAATGCGTATTCCTACAGATCTTTCTTGTGATTTGCATTTACATATATATGCCTTTGTAAATGAATGGGACACTCTACTTTCACAGATGCCACAAAGAATGAATCAAGGTCCAGGAAACAAGATATATCAAATTCTTAATGGAAGAGAATTTATAAAAGGAAGAATATTCACTGTTGGCAGCATTAGAGAACCAGTAAGAAGTAATAAAAGAATCAGGGCTGATTGGAATAGTGAGTTCTTATCATACTATGGGCAGCAGGACTAAGAGAAAAGTAGAGGCTTGCCTAACCACAGATAAACTCTATAACTAAAGACCAGGTGAGCCACAGAAGGTTGCTAGCAGAAGGGTGGCACAACTGCTATTGTAGCCACCACATTGGAGGGGCACCTTGGCATATCAAGCTGCAGGAGGACTGGATGCCTCTTCTCCAACTGAGGCTAGACAAGGAAGCTCATTTATGGGAAACTGATCCAAAGGCAGACAACAGAGTCAGAGACAGCTTTGCACCTGTTGGTAGGGGTCCCACATGACAACCAAGATACACAGCTGTTACATATGTGCAGAAGTCAGTTTGGGTATAAGTATGGGTATAAGTCAGTCCCATGCATGCTCATTGGTTGAGTATTCAGTCACTGTGGGCCTCTATGGGTCCAGATTAGTTGGTTCTATAGGTTATCATGATGTGTCCTTGATGATTGACCTCTTTAAATCCTTCCCCACCTGTCTTCCACAGAATTCCCTAAACTCTGCTTAATGTTTGGTTGTGGGGCTCTGCATCTGTTTACATCAAAAAAAAAAAAAAAAAAAAAAACCTAATAAAAAAATCACCAACAAAACAAGAAAAGAGGAAGAAATAAATAAAATGAAGGCCAAAATGGGGGACACTTGAATCCTACTAAGAAGTGGAAATAGATTACATATCAGTGGATGATGGAGTAATGCAACTTAGTTTGGGAAGGGATGAGGATTGGAACAGGAGGGATCAAGCAGGGGAAGGCTAGAGGAAGAGAGTACTGGGATAGACAGCTAGAGTGTGGGTTGG
>JADRCH010000088.1:189533-223686 GCA_019843965.1 Rhynchomys soricoides
GTTTTGTTTTATTAAAAGAATTATCACAGAAGAGCGGACAGAATAGGGCTTTCAATTCAAAAACCAAGATTGATACCATACTTTAGCTACTGACAGTTTAATATCAGGCTAAATAATTAAATATCTGAAGTTTGGTATAATTTGTTTGTTCGTCTGTTGTCTGTTTACTGAACAAACTAAAATATTGGTTTATATTTAACTTTAGGACTTAAAATATACAATAACCATACACTCAATAAATAAGTATTCCAAATGTGGTTTTGCAATAAATGTTATCATTTTATTTTCTTTCACTTTTCTATAATAATTTTAAACATATGAGATAAATTAATTTAAAAAGTGTCAGTTAGCAAAGAACACCAAAAACATAGGTGCAAAATGTATTCATTCTTATTTAATAATATATTTTATATATCCATAGTTAAATTTCAAATATAAATTTAATGCATTTGTTCTCAAACAACAGTAGATTTAATTGATGTAATTATATCATAATCTCAAAAATAAAAAACCCACCTATTGAAATATTGGAAAAAGCTAAGCAACTGCCTGCCCTTGAGCTAGGACCACACTACACATAGGGGAATACAAACAGTACTAGAAAAGGCCACAGAAATTTGTCAGTTTTGTGGGAAATTTATGCATCCACCAATTGTTCTATGCTCAGAAATGATAAAATGAGAATCTAATCTTCTGCTAAATGGCATCATTTTTCTCTTCCCTTTCCTCCCTCCCAAACCCTACCATATACCTCTCCATGATCTTCTTCCAATCAAATTCATAGCCTATGTACACATTGATTATTGTTACAACTTTTCTCCCATGCTGTTCACTTCCTTTTCCTGACTGTTCTCCACTTTGCTCTAGACTTCCTTGAGGACTTTAGAATTTGACTCATGTCCACAGCAATTCCAGTCACAAACTAGCATCTTAGAAAAATCCAATTAAGCATTGTGTATTTCCATCCATATATATTACCTGAATGAGAACAGCAGCATGTTGGCAGAGTCAGGTTTCCCTGTGTCCTCTCACATAATACCACATGGAATCTTCCATCAGAAATAGATGAAGCTAATTATATATACCTCATGACACCACTGACCAAGAGACTCAGCAGTCACATGAGAGCTTCAAATGAGTTCATGCTTACAGGATTTTTCTTTCTCTAAAGAACTATTTGTTTTGGTCAGTGTGGCCAAAGAACTCTGAAATTTAGGTACTATGGAGAAAGAGAGAAATAAGAGTTTTATTGTTCTCATTAACCATTTAGCTACTTGTATACAATAAAATGAAAATTACTCATTGCAATTATTCTTACTACAGGGTTAACATTTTCTCAAAATTAACTATAACCAATGGTTTGGAAATATTCAGGGTCAATGATATTATTCAGTGGAAAAAGGCACTTACTATCAAGCATGAAGACCTGAATTTGATTCCTAGAATCTACATGTGGAAGGAGAAAAATAACTCTGGAGAGTTGACTTCTCACCTCTACACAAACCATCCTCTTTAAAAATAAATATTAATTGTAAAAATGTTTACACTCATAATTTTATTGTTTCATGCTAAATAAAATGTTATCGTGTATATGTACCACGTTTTCATTATCTATTCATCTATTTATCTGTGGCTCATCCTATTTTCTAGATCTTTTGAATAGAACAGCAATAAACATGAATATACATATATCTTTGTAGTAAAATATTATCTGTGGTCAATTGAATGAGAATATTCCCCATATGCTTAAATGTTTGAATATTTGGTCCCTTTTGTGGCAGTGTCTGGGTAGGTTATACGCGAGCTGGTAGAACTATGTTACTAGAGTGGGCTCTGAGGGGTCAAAGTCTTTCGCCCTTCCTAGTACCCATTGTGTTTTGTACTTACACTAAAGGATGTAAGTTCTTAGAACCAATCAGCATGCACTCCACTCTACAATCCTGGATGCTTAGTTCTCTGTAACTATAACTCCAAATAATCACTTTCTTCTAGATGTTGAGTTGATTGTGGTGTTTTATCTAATATAAATGGAAAAGTACCTAAAACAGAATCCTTTGGGTATATGGCCGTAAATGGTAAAGCTAGTAATATGGTAGTTCTAGTTTTAACTTTTTTGTTTTCTTAATTTATTTTTTAGCCTTTACTTACAGTATATTTTGTCACATTCTTGCCCCTCCCCAACTTCAACTCCTCCTCATTGCCCCACCCAACTTCACATTAATACCCTCTTCTTAAAAAACCAACCAAAGTAAGCGCAAAAAAGCTTTAATAAACACCAAAAAATCAACAACAACAAAAACATGGAGCCTGTTTTGTGCAGCCAACTACTTCTGAACATGCAGCCTTCTGTAAAGTCATATATCCAGTGTCACTCCACTGGGGGAAACTGATTTTCCCTATCCCAGCAGCTATCAATTGCAAATAGCTTCTTGGTTGTGGAAGCTTGTGCCCACTTCCCATTCTTTCTGGTGGAATATTTTCTGGTTTGAACTTGTGCTGATATTGTGCATGTTATTGTAATTTCTGTGAGTTCCTGCCGTGTCTGGGAACAAGCTATTTCCTTAGACTCTTATCATCTTTCTGTCTCCTCTTCCTCTTAGATCTCTGAGCCTTGAGGGGAGAGGTGTGATACAGTCACCTCATTTATGGCTGAGTGATCCAAAGTCTCTCACTCTGTGTATGTTGTCCAGTTGTGGGTGTCTGTGTTAATTACACTCTACTGCAAAAAGAAGTTTCAGTGATGAGTTGAATGATGCACTGATCAACACATGGGTATAACCATATGCTGTTAAGAGACATTTAGATAGCAGAATAATTGTAGTAGATTTTTCTATGGGGTCTATAGTCTATGTAGACTGAGGTTCTGAACATAATTAACAGTGTCAGGTATGGGTTCCATACCATGGGATGGGCCTTAAATCCAACTAAATAATGTGTTGGTTTTTTGTTTTGTTTTGTTTTTATTCTCCATGACATTTGAGTTACTATTGCACCAATGGGTATTTCTTTCAGGCAGCTCACTAATGTAAATGACAGGGTTTGGGACTAGGAGAAATTGGTCATTACTTTTCTCCTCCAGTAGTGTGCATAGTCCCTTCCAGTGCTATGAACTCTGGTCAGTATTTTTTAGATGTCTCTACACTCATTTCCATAGTGGCTGTATCTGTAGCCCCAACAATAGTGAAAAGGATGGCACTTTCCTCACATTCTCACCAACAGTTATTGTCATTTGTTTTCTTGATGATAAAGATTCTGACTGGAGTCAGACAGAATCTCAAAGTAGTTTTAATTTATACTTCCCTAATAATGAGTGATGTTGAACATTCTAAAACTTTTTTTTCCTTTACTCTTCTCTCATACAATATATCCCAACCAAAACTTTCCATCCCTCCCCTCCTCCCCACAACCCCTCACCTCCATTCTTCCCAAGATCCACTTCTCCTCCGTTTCTCTTTTAAAAGGGCAGGCCTCTTATGAAGCCTAGACACAAACCCTCATATCAAAGCTGGAAGAGACAACCCAGCAGAAGGAAAAGGGCCCCACGTGCAGACAAAAGAGTAAGAGATACCCACACTCCCACTATTAGAAGTCTCACAAAAAACCCTAAATAGCCACAGCTTGTAGGCAGAGGACATAACACAGACCCATGCAGGCTCTTGTGATTGCTACTTCAGTCTCTGAGAGCCTCTATGTACCCTGCTTAGTTGATTCTGAGGGCCATGTACTCTTGGTGTCCTTGACCCCACTGGCATATACAATCCTCCTCTCCATCTTTTACAGGATTTCAGAAACTCTGTGTTTTACATAATGTTGGGCTGTGAGTCTCTGCATCTGTTTCCATCAGCTATTGGAAGGAGCTTCTCTGATGATTATTTGGATAGGCACCGATCTATGAGTATAGCAGAATTTCATTAAAAATCACTTTATTGACTTGTTTTCTTTTTGTCAATCATATGTGGTTCTACCCTAGATCTCTGGGCTATCCACCTTTCATGGTTCCTGACCATCCAAGCAATGCAAGTCATGAGCTCCAACTTATGGTTCAGGCCTTAAATTAAACCAGTCATTGGTAGGCCACTCCCACAAGCTCTGAGCCAGCATTGCCCCAGGGTAGCTTGCAGGCATTAGAGAGTGTGGGTCTAAAGTTTTGTGGCTGGTTTGGTGTCCCAATCCCACTAGCCCATTTTTTTTTTTTAATTAGGTTGTTTTCTTCATAGAAATCTCAAGTTTTTATATAATCAAAATAGTAATATCTGTCAGATATATAGATATATAAAAATATTTTATCCTATGTAGTAGACTACCTCTTCATTCAATTGACAAGTTTCTCTGCTCTACAGCTTCTTAATTTCATAAAGACATATTTGCCAATTGTTGGCTTTATTCCTTGAGAACCAGAGTCCTATTTAGGAAATACTTCCCTAGCCTATATTTTATACTACTATAGTGGTTTGAATGAGAACCCTCCCCCCCCCCAAAGGCTCATGTATTTGAACATTTGGTTAGTTGGTGAAGCTGTTTGGAGAGGACTCTTGGGATCTAGATCTTTGCTGTAGAAGTGCATTTTTGGAGGTGTTTTTTGAGAATTTATAGACTCACCTTACTTCCAGCTCATTCTCTATTCTGTGTATATGACTGGCAACATGATTAGCCAGCTTCCTGATCCAACACCTGCTACTATGCCTTCCTTGATGTTTTGGACATCACCTCTGGAACCATATGCCAAAATAAACTATTCCTCTAGCTGGTTTTGGTCATGGATTTTTATCACAACAAAAGTAACTAATACAACTACTTACTTTTTCTTCTGACAGCTTCAGAGTTTCATGTCCATTTTAGCACTTTCTGTTTAATTGTGCTAGCTAATAATCCAATTACTATATTGAATAATGGCATAGAGAGTATGATTCTTCTGAATTTAAATAGAATATTTCAAATTTTTCTCTATTTAGTATGACATTAGCTATAGATTTACAAGCACAGCATTTATTATATTGAGATATCTTCCTTCTAACATTAGCATGTTCATAATTGTTATCATGAAGTGATAGATAACTTTTGTTACAGGCTGCCTATGACTTAACAGAGATGATTATGCAATCCTGACATTGAGACTATTTATGTACCAAAGAAGGTTTATTGATTAACATATGTTAAACCATCCTTTTCTCTATGAATGTAGCCAAGTGGGTCCTAACAAATAATCTTCAATATTTCTTGAAGTCTGTTGACAAGTTTTAGGGGGAACTTGCATTTGCATGTGCACATGTAAAACACAAATACACATAGTTTTAAAATAAATTATTTGAAAAGAAGAGTAAAAATTGTTCCTCTACCTAAAGATCTTAAAACATTCCCACTTCTATATCTAAGAGCTTCCTTCAGAGAGATATTATTCTGTAGAAATTTAAATTTGCTATATTTTTGCTATATAAATAAATACAACTCCTGATATTCCTTACTAAGTATAAGATAAAATAGCATGTATAAGCATATCAAAATAGACAAGAAAATATTTTTCTCAGAAATTGGTTAGCAATGAACATCTATATTTAGTTGGGACTGATCAGAGTGCAAGTGTTTAATAATTTGTCTGTAACCTATTATCTGGTTAAAGACTCTCATCATTGCCATTTTCATTTCTTGATTCCTCAATGTGTAGATCACTGGGTTCAGAAAGGGTGTGACAACTGCATCAAATATAGACAGAAATTTATCCAAGTGTGTGAAAGAAGGCCATGTATAGATGAACATCACAGGACCAAAGAATAAGACCACCACCATAACATGAGCTGAAAGTGTAGACAGAGCCTTGGAGGAACCACTTGAAGAATGTTTCTGAACAGTAAATATGATGACAATATAGGAAATGGTCAGTATGAAGAAAGAACCCACAGACATGAATCCACTGTTGACTGAGACCAGTAATTTCAGTATGTTTGTGTCTATACAGGCTAGTTTGATGAACCGGGGAAAGTCACAATAGAAGCTGTCCAACACATTTGGTCCACAGAATGGTAAGTTTACTACAAAAGCCAGTTGAACCAGAGAATGCATAAAACCAACCACCCAGGAGGCCACTGAAAACAAGATGCACATTCTTGGGTTCATAACAATCAGGTAATGAAGAGGTTTACATATGGCTACATATCTGTCAAAGGCCATGGCTATGAGTAAAGCCATTTCCACACCACCAATGAAGTGAATGAAAAAGATTTGAGTGACACAACTTGTAAAAGAGATGACTTTATGCTTTCTAAAGAGATCATAAATCATCTTGGGAGAAATAACAGAAGATACACCTAAGTCAATGAAGGAGAGGTTAGCCAATAGAAAGTACATTGGAGAGTGTAAGTGAGGGTCAGATGCTACAGTGAAGACAATGAGAGAGTTTCCTGTCATGCTTGCTATATAAAATATAGAGGAGAACACAAAGAGGAACAGTTGGATGTCCCAAGAGTTGGTGAGTCCCAGGAACACAAACTCTGACACCATAGACTGATTCACACCTTCCATTAGCTTTGTACATTGTGATACCTGAAGGAGAAAATGGGAGAAACTGTACATTATAATTGTATAAAGAAAATAGGAGAATCTCCAAGGTATGAAAATTATTTTAACTATAGCATTGCAACTAAACTAAAGACAGAGATGTGAGCAAGTTCTAAACACAACTAATAACAAAAATAGTAAGTTAAAGTATTACTTAACACCTATAACAAAGTCTTTTATTAAAAACTCAAAAGATAATAAGGTTTAATGGATGTTTTTAAAGGATATTCAGACCTGGAGAGATGGCACATCAGTTAAGAATGTTTAGAACTCTTGCAAAAGACCCTAGTTTTCTTCATGGCAGCCATGTCAAACAGCTTGCAGCAGTTGTAGCTGTAAAGAATTCAAGTTCCAACCAATCTTCATCATTTCCATGAAGTTTCCACAAACATAGAGCATAAACTTCGGCACAAAGACACATATACATAATTTTGAAATGAACCTTTAGGATGAGGATATTTTGCAAATTGTTGATGACAATGTAAATTAACACATATATTTTTTTTAAAGTATGGAGACATTTTAAATAATAAAATCAAGACTAGATTTGCAACACCATATTGATATGTTTATCTAATATGCTTAAGACCCTAGATTTTTCCTCAACAGAGAAAAAAAAACAACAACAAAAAAAAAAAAAAAACCACCTAAACAGATTATAAGGTAGAAAAAAGACAAGAGAAAAGATTTAAAAGATTAAAATAGAACTACCATATAATATAGGGGTATTGTGGAGAGCTTTTGGTCCCTGTCATAGAAATTTGGCAAGTACTTGTCACTGGGCTCAAAGGAGGAAGTAGGATCAGATAAGAGTATTTGCATTTGGTCTAATGCAAGGGTCAAGGTAAATACACACAAGGAATGTGTGGCTTCCCTTTTGTCTTGGTAATCCAGATAAGCCCCAGATCCTAAGACTCCAGGGACTTTGTTTATTGCTTTGTTTGATCACTACCTGGTGTGATTTCTTTGTTCCTTGCCTTGTTTGGTCACTTTGTCTTTGATCTGAGAACTGACTATATTCTTTGGATGTACCTAGATTGATATAAAAGCAAACAGGGAAAAAAATAAAGGTGCATCAGCCTCAGCACTGGCTGGAGTCATGTTCTAGTGTTGTCTAATTGTCTTTTTCTTTTCAATCCTCATTCCCTCCCTTGAGACCCTGTTTACTGACTGAGCTGGATTAGTCAGGGTACAAACGCAGAAGGAAAAATTATCATGTAAAAATATGTTTTTTTTTCTTTTTCATTGCAGCATTTTTTATAAAAACTATGATAAACAACCTTTATTAATTGAGCATTGATAGACATGTGGATTATAAACACACATACAATAATGTAAGAGTATTTCTTCATAACTTTATGAAAATATTTATCATATTATATTATAGGGTTCTTTTTATTTAAAGAATAAACAGCATAATAGATAACATCTGGGCTTGCATTCAGGACCCATGATTAAGCTCATGGCTCAGTTATGAACTGTCTACTATCAAAAGAGCTACTGCAACCCTTGACCTTGTGTTTTATTTCTCTGTTAAACAAACTAAAGTCGTTACTTCAGTTAAGTTAAAGACATGAAACATATACAGTCCTGTAATCAGTAAATATTCGGCAGGATAAGGATGGGATGGTTGTAGACACAATCATGTCCTCAATAGATAGGTGCTCCATTTGTGGATGATCAATAAAATGTTACTAATATCAATGCCTTTGTTCTTCTTTCTCTTGCTTATAGTAGTGAGCAACTCATGAGATAAATTACTCAAAAGCATTAAAGAATAGAAATTGTTAGCATTCTATAGGCAGAGAATATCATACTGCCATGTCCAAAATATGTTTCAAAATGGAATAACTATCCACCATTAAGTAACACATTACATTATTCACATAATTTTTTTACCAAAAAACAGTATTTCAAATGTAAAATTAGTTCATTTGCTCTCATAGAACACCATATCTATTTTTAGTAGTCAATACAAACTTAATTCCTTGATGAATTCATTAATCAGACAGCAGACCCTATAAATTTGAATTGATATCTGTCTTCTCATTAGAGCATCCCAAAGTTTAGAATCAGAAAACCCAGAAAATAGGGGGAAACAAGTATTTGTTGAAAATGAAGAGTTGTGTATTTATGTTCTTAAACTACTTAAAATATATATGGTTGTATAATATTAAAGATTGAGTAGAGTTATGAAGTGATAAAAGAAAATAAATTGTAATCCTTGCTTTTAATATTTCAAACTCTGCCCTAAGTTTGTCCTAAGCCTGCTTCTTCTGATTCTTTGTCTTCCATACGACTTTTTTAAAGTTCCCCTCCCAACCTCTGCCTGACTTCCAAGCTAGCTTAATTAAATTCTCTCTGTCTCTCTGTCTTTCTGTCTCTGTCTCTCTCTCTCTCTTTCATTCATGCATACGTACACACAAACACACACACACACACACACACACATCCTTTCTCTCCTGGAGTGCTGCTGAGATTTAAATTTTGCCTTTACCAAGATGGTTTTTTTTCTAAGCACTAAAAAAAATTATTATCAAGCTTCAAAAAAGTGATAATAAAATAAAAAATAAGTACAAAATGAATGTCTAGACCTAGATCATGTGGAATACACACATAACAATTATGAAATTTGAAAAGACAGTATATAATTGGAAAGAAAATGAAAAAACTGTAAATTAGGCATAAAATATTTGAATTATGATTTTATCTCCCCCAATTAAATCTGTCTGTATTTTCACTTTGCAGATTGTTTCAAGGTTTTCCTTAAACCTAACCAAATTTTTAAATTTGATTTAGAATGTACTATACCTATTTAATAGTTATGGGGATATAAATAGTTCTATATCCTTTTCAAATAAATATTTGTGTGACTGTCACCTCATACCTCTTTATCCTCAGAATCCAATGAGTGCAGAAACTCCAACTATAAACTACAGATTAAAACAAGAAAATAAATTACACTTTTGGTACTTTTAAGTACCACCTTGTTTTGAAATTTAAAACTGACATTCTATCAGAACGTCTGTTTTCAGCATTAGGACTTTTGGTCGTATGTTAAAATTTACTTCTGATCAGGTATTTATAGCATTCTTCCATGGAATGGAAAACATGAATATCTCTGATAAATTTAGTTCTGTTTTACATAATATTCACCAAATATTTCACAGGAGAATAGTTCACTCCCACCTATGTTTAAAAGCCAATAAAGAGATAAATACAAATTTTCCCTTTTATTTATATGTATTACTGTTATTTTCCTTAGTTACCAGTTCATAGCATATTAGATCATTCATGCAATCAATGATCAGTGAGCATAGAATGGTTAATTATGACATAAACTTAGAAGAAAATAACAAAGTTTTTTTGACTACTCAAGGCCATTTACAATGTGGTTCTTGCTCAAAGGCTGTCAGGTACTTAGCCTTTCCCATACTTCAATTGATGTTTAGTGACTATTTTCCTGTGCTGTTCAGTTCCTTTTCCTGGATGCTCTCTGCTTTGCTCTATGCTCCCGTAAACACATTCCTTTGGCATGAAAATCATGTCCACTGCAATTCCAAGCACAAACTAACATCTGACAATAGCAATTCAAGCATTAAGTTTACTTCTACCTGTTTATTTACCTGAATGAGAACAAAAGCACCTTGTCATAGTTTGAGGTCTCTGTGTCCTCTCACATAAAGTGACACATGGAATTTTTCATTAGGGTGAAAGGAAGCTAATTATATACACCTCAAGAGGCTGCTGACCAAGAGGTGATGCAAAAACATGGTAATTTAGAAGGATCACATGGATACAGGATTTTCTTCTCTGGAGACTTACTTGAAGTGGTCTATGTGATAAAAAAAAAAAAAATTATAACTCACAGTAATATAAGGACAAAAATAAAAATGAGATTGGCTCTGTATCATTAGCCTACATGGACATAATTGTTAATAATTATTCATTACTCTTATTCCTCAATATTAGGTAACTATATCATTTCATTGAAAGAAACCAATGTGTTTATTGTAGTGTTCTATTTTAGTAAAATGTCTATTAAACATTTTTATTTTCAGTAAAACATAAGCTGTATAGTTACAGATGTGTGCCCAGATTTAGATGTATAAAAGTTAATATGGTAAATAAAACTCAAAAGTGAATAAAATAACCAAAATATTTGTCAATTGATAATAAAAAACAATGCTATACACACCCAGTTGAAGTCCTAGAAACCACTAAAAAAAAAAAAAAAAAAAATAAAATAAAACTGTGCTGTTTAACAGAAGCAGCACAGTTTATCCAAAGAGTAGATATCAGAAGAGCGTATAATATACTGTTGTACATATAAGTAAACATGAATGTAGAAGAATATAGATTTATTTTTCAGTAAGTACCACAGCATATTAAGGCTTTTAGAAATAATGAAGTAGATTGTGGCTTAATTTTTTTAACTTGTAAGGAAATGGCTGTTCTAAGGAATGGCAGAGTTGTGTCAAGGGCTTCAACAGGTGATTAATAAACTCAGAAATAGCACAGAAACAGAAACCAGGTATGACTATGTGTGACCTAAAGTAGCACCACTAACTCAATTTTGTTTTTCAGACATCATTTTGAGCCAAGTGAAAGGCCTAAAAACTGAACTTTTTAACTGCAGATACAGAGTGTTCCAGGAAAGTCCCCACCCGATCATTTGGGCCAAATGTTCCAGGAAATTGCAAGGGCGAAACCGCAACTGGCCTAATCTTGCTTAAACTATACATATCAGCTTCGTGCCAGCATGGAAACTCCCCCAACTGCCTGTTTGTGGTTTTTGCCCATAAAAACCCCTCTCCCCAGAGCTCAAGATCACCATTTTGTGGTGGTCCAAGCTCGAGCTTGCAGTAAACACCCTCTTGCTTGTGCATCGGAGTCAAGTCCTGGTGGTCTTTTGGGGGTCTCTAGATTTGGGTATAACAACTGAAAGGGAGAACTATTTGTACCCTTTGTTGTCTTATATCCAGTAAAAGCAACTTTTATTCACCAGATGTAATTGTCTCAAAGACTTACTGCTGAAAAAGCTCACTCTTTTTAGTTCTTTCTGAACTCTGACATGCTCATTCTACTCAGCTTTTTTGGTTCAAAACTCCTCTCCAAGCTGAGTGCTTCAAGCTGGCTTCTCTTGCTGTCTCGACAAATTGCTGTACATAGAAAAAAACTACCCCTGAATTCCATTAACTGAAGTACACTGATAGCATGAGCTGAATGGGAACTGTATAAACTGCACAAATTCAACTGAATTCAACTGCATTCATCTGAACTGCAACAAACTGCATTGAAATGAAATCAACTGAAATCCACTGCATTTCCTGAATTCAACTGAACTGCAATCACTGAACTGACCTCCCTGACTCACTCTGGGCTGCTCTTCAATTGCCACTCTTACCTGTCTATTCTCCTGTGAGATGAATATATCCTGGCTCTGATTCATCATGCCAAATCTTGCTTGGATCTAGTCACTTTGTCTGACCCTCAATTACATGTCATTGCTTGGGGTTAAAGGTATCTACCAAAGATGTGACTGTATTCCAGTCAAAGGGACAAAAGGAATGTGGTATGTCTGAAAGAAATGCTTTTCCTCCCCTCTTCCCCTCTCCGGAGATAAGGTCACCTACCTAGCTGATGTCCCCTACCCCCCTCCAAGCACACGGGAGAAACATGTTAGAGGGAGGGGCTGATTAAGCCCCTGCTACCTCATTCCCTAAAGACCAATCAGTTTAAAAGTCACACTGTTCTGCCAATCATATTGTACCTAAAGGCAGCTGCTCTAAAATTCTATATAAGGTCCCCGAATGGGCTCCACGGGTTGCCTCTGCCTCATGTGCAGGATGACCCCAATGCATTGGAAATAATAAACCTCTTGCTGATTGCATCGCTCTCGTGTCTTTGCGAGGGGAAACTACTGGTAGTTGTGACCTTTGGGGGTCCAACATGTCTGTATATAGAAACTGCTGAGGCACCTTCACCTGGGAGCAGAGTTTGTACTCTGGATCCCTCACCCACTCATCCCACATCCAGATGTGGTATGACCCCCAAGAATCCTGACACGTCCAGTATCACCAGATCACAGGAAGTATAGTCTCCAGTCAGACACCAAGGCCAGTTTAACACCAGAGATAACCAAATGGCAAGAGGCAAGCACAAGAACATAAGCAACAAAAACCATTACCACTTGGAATCATCAGAACCAAGTTCTCCCACCACAGAAAGCCCTGGATACCCCAACACACCAGAAAAGCAAGGATCAAATTTAAAATCCATCTCATGAAGATGATAGAGGACTTTAAGAAGGACATAAATAACTCCCTTAAAGAAATACAGGAGTATTTCTTTAACATAGGTAAACAAGTAGAAGCCCTTAAAAAGGAAACACATAAATCTCTGAAAGAAATACAGGAAAACACAATCAAACAGGTGAAGAAATTGAACAAAACCATCCAGGATCCAAATGTAAATAGAAACAATAAAAAAACACAAAGGAAGACGGCACTGGAGATGGAAAACCCAGGAAAAAGAACACAAGTCACAGATGCAAGCATGGCCAACAGAATACAAGAGATAGAAGAGAGAATCTCAGGAACTGAAGATACAATAGAAGACATTGACACAACAGTCAAAGAAACTGCAAAATGCAAAAAGCTCCTAACTCAAAACTTTCAAGAAATCCAGGACACAAAAAAAAAGACCAAACCTAAGAATAATAGGTATAGAAGAGAGTGAAGATTCCCAACTCAAAGGGCTAGCAAACATCTTCAACAAAATTATAGAAGAAAACTTCCCTAACCTAAAGAAAGAGATGCCCATAAACATACAAGAAGCCTATAGAACACCAAACAGATGGGTCCAGAAAAGAAATTCCTCCCGTCATAAAATAATTAAAACACCAAATGCACACAACATAGAAAGAATATTGAACCACACTTCAGTGACAAAGACAGACACTACCTTAAATTAAAAGGCTGGAAAAATTTTCCAAGGAAATGGTCCCAAGAAACAAGCTGGACTATCCGTTCGAATATCCAATGAAATAGACTTTCAAACAAAAGTTATCAAAAAATGGAAAAGGACACTATATATTCATATTAAAAAAAAAAAAAAAAGTCCACCAAGATGAACTCTCAATTCTGAACATCTATGCCCCAAATGCAAGAACATCACTTGAAAACGTAAAAGAAATTTACTGAATGTAGCTGTCCAGTAGCCATGGATGAACTGAGTCTACCTGAAAGGGGAGCTGGAAATGAAAAAGGGATGGGGTAAGAGAAAAGAATGAAGCCAAGACAAAGTTTCTGATCAAGGCTCAAACTTTAATATTCTGTACTGCTTATATAGGGAAAGTCCAAAGACCCCATCCTTTGTTTTAGCAAGCTCAGAGGGCAGTCAACTCCTCAAGGTTCCTGTAGGAAGTTGCAAATGCAGAGAGGCCAGACTGACTACAGCCAGGTTGTTTATCCTACTCAAGGCTGGGGGAAAGCCACAATTTGGGGCCTCATTTATGTCCTAAACAATTGATGGCACAGAAAATTCAAGTAAGAAAAGATAACTTACTTCAAATTATTTTCAAAGGTTGTTAGGAAATATTGACTAAGACCTCATCTTAAACTTAACACAGGAAAAATTAAAACTCTGTTTGATATTCTCAAGGGGTATGCAAATTCTAATTCCCCTGGACAATTAACTGATGAGGGACAAATAGCTTTACAGAAAGTAGAAGAAGCTATTAGTCCACAACAGATACATTATATAGACTATAGAGCAATTGTTCGCTGTGTGTGTTATTGCTACTCATGTGTCCACAGCAGTTCTTTGGCAAAAGGGATCATTAATGAGGATTCATCTGAACAGCCTACTATGAAGCTGTTGCTGTGTTAATACAGAATTGTAGGATAGAATCATAAAGCTATTTTGGGAAAGAACCTGATGAAATGTTTATTCCTTATTCCAAAAAGCAATTAAATTGGTTATTGCAAAATACAGATATTTGGCCTATTGCATGGCAAACGTTTTTGGCAAAATTGATAATCATTATCCAAAGACAAGTTGTTAGAATTTGCCACTATACATGCTTTTTTATTTCCTGCAAGCTTATGCATGCAGCCCATAGAGAATGGGCTTACTGTATTTACAGACTACTCATCTAATGGGAAAGCAGCATATGTAATTGGATCACATGTTTACTCTCTTTGAGTTTTTCCCCACTTCAGCACAGATAATTGAATTATGTGTTGTAGCCACTGTTTTTGAAATATTGAAAAATCAAGCTTTCAGTTTGTATATTGATAGCCAATATATAGCTCAGGGTTTACAATTGCTTGAAATTGTTCCTTTTTTAGATATTGCTAATTTTCAAATTTTGCAATTATTTATGCAAATACAGCTTCATTTAAAAGCATGTACTGTTCCTTGCCTTATAGGATATTTAAGAGCTCATAGTGGATTGCAAAGATAGACTCCTTACAGCAATGCCACAGTAGATTTGTATACCAGGCAGATTATAGACCTTACACAGGAACAATTGCCCATACAATCTCATTCTTTATATCATCCAAATAGTAATAGTTTGAGACAACAATTTGGTATGCATGTCAAATTGTTAAGACTTGTCCTGAATGTCCTCAGTTTCTACCTGTACCACATAATGATGTTAATCCTTGAGGACTTATACCTAATCAATTATTGCAAATGAATGATACTTATATTTCTGATTTTAGAAAACTAAAGTATGTACATGTGACTTGATATTTTTTTCAGGCTTTCTAGTTGTGACTGCTTTAACAAGAGAAGCAACTAAAAACGTAATTAGTCATTGCCTACATTGTTTTTCTATGCTGGGTGTTCCAAATCAGATTAAAACAGATAATGGAACTGGCTATTATAGACAAGCATTTGATATGTTTTGTAGACAATTTAATATTACCCATATTAGTGGAATTCCTTATTTTCCTAAAGGACAAGGTATTGTGGAACAGTCCCATGGAACTTTAAAACAATATCTTCATAAAAAACAAAGAAGGGGAAATTATATCCCCATACACATTATTTAAATCATGCTTTTTTTTTTTTTTTTTAATTTGGATGCCAAGAAACTCTCTGCTGAGTGTGTATGGCACACTACAACTAGGCATACTTATGTCTAGGTTCAATGGAAGGATTCACTTACTGTCATATGGTGTGCCCTTCCCGCAGCCTTGAGTAGGACAAACAATCTGGCTGGAGCCAGTCTGGCCTCTCTGCATTTGTGTTTCCTACAGGAGCCTTGAGGACTTGACCACTCACTGAGCTTTCTGGAAACAAAGGACTGGGTCTTTGGGCCTTCTCTTTAAAAGCAATACGAAATAATAAATTTCGGGCTTTGATCAGAAAACCTTGTCTTGGCCTCATTCTTCTCCCGTGCCCCGTCACCTTTTTCATTTCCAGGCTCCCTTTCAGGTAGACATGAACTCCCTTTCAGGGGTTCATCCATGACTGCTGGACAGCTACAGGCGGCGTCCAATGTCGGGCCCAAAAACGGGGAGGACCAACTGAAATTCGCTGTTTTGGGTGGAGCTCCACAGGAAAGAAAAGTAAGAGTATCCTGCACGGTGGTAAGCAACAAACAACATTAATGTTAGTGCTAGGTATAAATTTTATGTTTTGGAGTCTGTTGTTGCCAGAGGTGCGTTTGAAAGGATACTGGCTGGGCTGAAGAGGTGTTGACCCAAGGCCGAATTCACCTCGAGATGACAGTAAAATTAGGACTGGGGAACTCTAACCAAGCATTCGTCCGCAGCCAAGAGCTGCTATCAGGTGAGAGAAGCAGGGTTAAAAAAACAGGTGTTAGAAAAATTATCCATGGTTCCCAGAAGTAGGAATGGTAAATATACAAATTGCATGAGAGAGGGGGGAGGGGGAGAGAGAAAATAGGTTTCAGAAAGGCAGTTGTCCCCTGTCCGGGACGCATTAGCAAAAGAGAAGCAAAATAGATATAAGCTACTTCAGAGCTCTCCTGGAGACAGAAGGAAACCAGGAGACGTCCTGCTTTCCTCTCTGGCTCATACTGGAGATATCCTTAGTTACATCAAGTTCTCTTCATTCTCTCTATAGTCTGTCTCGGTGCACCAATCTGTCCATGCGTCAAAACTGTTTTATGTTAAGTCTGGGTTTTGCTTGTTTGATTGGTTGGTTTGGTTTGGTGTTTTTTTTGTTTGTTTGTTTTTGTTTTCCGAGACAGGGTTTCTCTGTGTAGCCCTGGCTGTCCTGGAACTCACTCTGTAAGACCAGGCTGGCCTCGAGCTCAGAAATCTGCCTTCCTCTGTTTCCCAGGTGCTGGGATTAAAGGCATCTGCCACCACTGCCCAGAAAGTCTGTGTTTTTGTTTCGTTGTTGTTCTGTGTTTCATGTTGAAACGAAAAAATGGTTAAAACTTTAACTGTTAGCTTTCCACTCCTTGATTTAGCTTTACTTGTTAAAAAGGCAGTCTTAATTAGCCTTTGGAGCCCTGCACCTGTAGTTAGGAGTCTAGCACGGCTGGAGAAGCCCTACTAGGAGCTGATAGTTTGCAAAAGCTGCTTTAAAAGGGGCCAGCAGCTTCTCAAGTTCTATGGCAAGTAAGCTGATGGCTGTTTTTTCCTAGAAAATTCTCTGCAATTGTGTTTAACAGGTTCAACAAGTAACAAGGTGCTCTTCTCTTGAAATTATAGCTAGAAAAAGCAAGAAAATTTAGTTTGGTCTAAATATATAAAATGTGTGTAACCACTTCATTTTTGTTTCTGACTGGTTTTAAAGATATAAATATGTTCTGCATGTCCGGATTATAGAGTATTGGCTTACAAGTTATTGGGTATGATTAATAATTTGTAACATTGGTAACAGAAAGTTAGCTTAAAACTGGTAACTCAGGATTGGAGTTGTTCTAAATAACATGTGGCAGAGCCAACCCAGGAAAACACGTCTCTTAAGATACTTCTAAATTGAGATAGGTAATTCTTATCCTAGAAATCAGACTAAGATTTAGGACAATGTCTCTTTGAGGTGTTGAAAGCTGCACTGCATGCATTCAGATATAAGAACTGGCAGCCAAACTCTGTAACGTGAAAAGTAATCAATACTCTCGGTATTGATTTATTGTTTAAAACTGGGTTTTGTTTTCCAAAGTTATGGTTGTGTTCTGGTGTTGCAAAAGAAACTTAAAAATTATAGTTAAACTGCCAGTGTTTCATTGGCTGCAGTTTGAAGTTCAGTCACAGCCTCAGGAAAAGCAGCAGGTAGAATTTTTGGAGATCCTCTAGCTGGAGTTCCTTTTGTTACACAATTGGCTTATGAAAATGCTAATTCAGCCTGCCTTGTCGCTATTAGGCCATACAGAGCAAATACAGACTTAGCTGGATATATTTATCTTTGTGCAGAAATCAGACCCTCATACAATCAGGGTCTGGCTATGGCTTGCTACCTTACAAGGGACCACTGTGCAAGCAATGCTTCCACAGAAATGAGGGAGTGAAGGATGTTTTAGATGTGGAGGTTTGGGTTATTTTAAAAATGATTGTTCCTGGTACAGAGGCAGGAGTGGACAAACAAGTCAAGCCTCAGGAATCTGTCCTTGGTTCCGGGAAGAGTAATCTTTGGGCCAGGCCTAAGGAAATAGGACCAGTTAAGAAACATTTGCAGTTGAGTTAATGCAAAGCTCAGAGCAGCCTCTGCAGAAGCTTGTTGGTATTCTTTTTGTTTTGACTAGCCCCTAGAAAAGTGCTTGTTCTTTCCTCAGGGAGGAGGGGCCAGCCTCAGACCCCAAGGCACTCACAGCAGGCGGCTTATCCAGGTGTTATAGATAATGATTATTAGGGAGAAAATAAAATTATGGCTGCTTCCCCAATGGCATCACAACTGCACCTGCTAACAAGAATTGCTCAACTTGTTTTAGTTCCTTAAGAGTAAGAGAGAACAAGAAGGCTTCAGTTCCTCTGATGTGTACTGAGTTCAATCTATTACTAATAAGAGACCTAACCTTAAAATAATAATTGAAGAAAGTTTTGAAGAATTAATAGACATTGGAGCTGATGTACTCAGCTCCAAGGGATTGGTTATTCCATTAATCCAAAACAAAGTTCAAATTTAAGATTTATGAAAGGTTAATGAGGCTACGGAACTTATGGAGGCATTAGAACCTGGCTTGCCTACTCTAGCTGCCAATCGAGGAAATACATATAGAATTATTATGGATTTGGATGATTGTTTTTATACTGTCCCTTTGCATCCTGATGATTGTAAAGAGTTTGTTTTTCGTGAGTTTGTGAAGCAATACCATTGGAAAGTTTGGCCTCAAGGAATGGCTAATAGCCTTAAATTGTGTAAAACAGTTTGTTGCTGCTTCAATACAAGAAGTTAGGACTTTGAATGTTTCAGTGTATATTATTCATTCTGGAGGGTATTTTATTAGCTGATCCCTCTGAAGGAGTTTCACTACACGCTTTTGTTCTTATACAATGAGCTTTAAAGTTTTGGAATAGTTGTTGCTCCAGAAAAGAGTCAAAGGCAGTATCTTTTTCAATATTTGGGGCCTCGGTTATATCCTAAACAAACTGTGTCACAGAAAATTCAAATAAGAAAAGATAATTTACTTACTTCAAATTATTTTCAAAGGTTGTTAAGAAATGTTGATTGACTAAGCTCACCAAAGGAGGACTTAAGCCTCTGTTTGATAACAGGTGGTATGCAAATTCTAATTCCCCTGGACACTTAACTGATGAGAGACAAATAGCTTTGCTAATTATTCAACAACAGATACATTATATAAAATATAGATCAATTGTTGGCTGTTTGTGTTATTGCTACTCATGTGCCCTCAGCAGTTCTTTGGCAAAAGGGACTATTAATATGGATTCACCTTTCTTCATCTCCAAGTAAAGTTGAACACTCTATTATGAAGCTGTTGCTGTGTTAATATAGAATTGTAGGATAGAATCATAAAGCTATTTAGGGAAAGAACCTGATGAAATGTTTATTCCTTATTCCAAACAGCAATTAAATTGGTTACTGCAAAATACTGATATTTGGCCTATTGCATGGCAAATATTTTAGGCAAAATAGATAGTTATTATCCAAAAGACAAGTTGTTACAGTCTTCCTCTATGCATGCTTTTGTAGTTCCTGTAAATTTACGCATGCAGTCCATAGAGAATGGACTTACTGTATTTACAGACTGCTCATCTAATGGGAAAGGAGCATATATAATTGGATCACATGATCATTCTCTTTGAGTTTTTCCCCACTTCAACACAGACAATTGAATTATGCGTTGTAGCCACTGCTTTTGAAATGTTGAAAACTCAAGTTTTGAATTTGTATACTGATAGCCAATATATAGCTCAGAGTTTACAATTGCTTGAAATTGTTTCCTTTTTAGATATTGCTAATTCTCAAATTTTGCAATTATGTATGCAAATATAGCTTTATTTAAAAGCATGTACTATTCCTTGCCTTATAGGACAATTAAGAGCTCTTAGTGAATTGCCTGGACAGACTCCTTAGGGCAATGCCACAGCAGATTTGTATACCAGGCAGATTATAGGCCTTACATAGAAACAATTAGCCATACAATCTCATTCTTTGTATTATCCAAATAGTAATAGTTTGAGACAATTTGGTATTTCTAGAAAATATGCATGTCAAATTAAGGACTTGATCTCAATGTCCTCAGTTTCTAACTGTACCACATAATGGTGTTAATACTCGAGGACTTATATCTAATTAATTATTACAAATGGATGGTACTCACATTTCTGATTTTGGAATATTAAAATATGTACATGTGACTTGACTTTTTTTCAGGCTTTCTAGTTGCAACTGCTTTAACAAGAGAAGCAACTGAAAATGTAATTAGTCATTGCCTGCATTGTTTTTCTATGCTTGGTATTCCAAACCAGATTAAAACAGATAATGGAAATGGCTATTATAGACAAGCATTTGATATATTTTATAGACAATTTAATATTACCCATACTACTGGGATTTCTTATTGTTCTCAAGGACAAGATATTGTAGAACTTTAAAACAATATCTTCATTAAAAAAAACAAAAAAGAGGGAATTATATCACCATACACATTATTTAAATCAGCTTTTTATTTTTAAAATTTTAAAATTTGGATGCCAAGGAACTCTCTGCTGAGTGTCTATGGCACACTACAACTAGGCATACTTATGCCTAGGTGAAATGGAAGGATCTACTTACTGGCATATAGCTTGATCCCAATCAGAGATTTTATATGGGGAATAGTGCATGTTTGTGCATTCTCCACAGGATGCTGCAGGAACATGCTAGCTACCACAGTGATTGGTGTGACATGCTGATGCTGGGACAAACAACAATGCTGATTGTAAGCTTGCTGAGTGCCCTGACAATGGTGACAGGAAAGCTGTTTTGGATGTATGTTCCTAACTCACCTTTGCTTGCCTATATCTCAAATTGGACAAGATGCCTTGCTTCAAGTTTTTAGACCTTGTGGGACAGAGAACATGGAGACCATGGAAAAATTAATTAAAAAGAGAAGTTATAATGACTTTTCTCTTTCCTTTAATGTGACCAGTTACTCTGACTCAATCATGGACTTTTACAGAAATCAATCCAATATTGGAAATGACAGTCTTCATTTGGAAGGCTGGTTCTGGACATTCTCAGACACATATTTGGAAGTTACCTCCAGTTCTCTATGATGTTATATTAGCAAGAGATAAAGTTGCTTTTGTTTTATTGCCTGTGAATATTATAGGACCTTGGTGTTCTGAAAAAGGCTTACAAGTACTGGAAGAAGTAAGGCAGACTTTAAGCAGAAGCAAGAGGATAGTGGGCTTGATTATCGCTGATATAACAGCTTTAATTTCATTAATAGCTAGCACCACTGCTTCTACAATTGCTTTGACACAAGAAGTTAAAACAGCTACTTTTGTTAATCATTTAGCAAAAAAAAAAAGTTTCTAAAATAGGTGTTTAGAACAACAGATTGACTCCCTAGCATCCAAACCTCTACAAGTTCATTATCATAAATTTGATTTGACTGATGGAGGCAGGCTGAGCCCTACAATGCTGTGTCTCCTTTGGGAGCTGCATAAAACTCAGATTTATGCTCTCCTGCCTTGGTGTGGGCACCTGCAAGGGGTGTGAGACTAAGTACCGAAGGGGGAGGACCCAAATGTCCATTTCTGACTCCCCTGTGAAGCAAACCTGATTGCATAGAGGTTGGTGTCTGCCCTTCTTTTGATCATACTCTGTGGAGATACCTACAGAATATTGACAAAGGCCAACCTCTCCTCCCCAAAAGACACTGATGACATATAAAGTGACATATAAAGTACTCAGAGGATTAGGTCAATACTCCCCCCCCACCCCCCACCCCCCTACCCCCGCACCCCCACCCCCCCGGTTAATGCCCATTCATCTTCATAGTGCGATCATCCCTAGCTACTCACTGGCCTCAAAAATTGTTAAAAGGGAGGAGATGCCAGGAGCCAAACCCATGAAATTACCTGCTGTTCTATGAAGTCTAGCCACTCTTTACCCTAGATGGGATTATTGGAAAACAAGTAAATCTTGTGCCCCCATCCAACTCATCTTTAATTAAAAGAAAAGAAGAAAAAAAAAGGGTGAACTGTGCCCTTCCCCTAGCCTTGATCCCCAGGACAAACAACCTGGCCTCTCTGCATTTGCATCTCCTGTAGGAGACTTGAAGACTTAACCGCCCACTGAGTTTGCTGGAAACAAAGGATTGGGTCTGTGGGCCTTCCCTTTAAAAGCAATACAGAATAATAAACTTCAGGCTTTGATCAGAAAACTTTGTCTTGGCCTCATTCTTCTTTCTTGCCCAGTCCCCCTTTTCATTTCCAGCCTCCCTTTCAGGTAGACCCAGTTCATCCATGGCTGTTGGACAGCTACAATATGGCATAATCTCGAGGTATTTAATATGGAGAAGAGGGCATGTTTGTGTTTTTTCCACAGGATGCCACAGGAGCATGCTAGCAGCCACAGTGATTGGTGTGACATGCTGATTCTGGAACAATAAATGATGCTGACCTGTGAGCTTGCTCAGTGCCCTGACAATGGTGACAAGAAAGCTGTTTTGGATGTATGTTCCTGACCCACCTTTGCTTGCCTATATTCCAGATTGGACAAGATGCCTTGCTTCAAGTTTTTACACCTTGTGGGACAGAGAACATGGAGACCTTGGAAAAATTAATCAAAAAGAGAAGTTATAATGACCCTTCTCTTTCCTTTAGTGTGACCAGTTATTCTGACTCAATCATGGACTGGTCTAGAAATCAATCCAATATTGGAAAAAAGGAAATGATAGTCTTCTTTGGGAGAGCTGGTCTGGACATTCTCAGAGACATATTTGGAAGTTAGTTGCAGTTCTGTATGAACTCCATTTGCAGGGGATAAAATTGGACACGATCTGGATTTTGAACAAGTGTTAGTGTATATGTTTAAGCTCCTAATCTTTTATTCCTTCAACAGAGAGGACTATGTATAGCCCTCCATGAAGAATGTTACTTTTACATCGATCATTCAGTAATAGTAAAGAAATCTATGGCTAAAGTTTGAGAAGGACTAGCCAAATGGGAAAGAGAAAACGAACAGAATCAGGAATAGTTTGAATCCTGATTCTCCATTTTCCCATGGCTTACAACTTTAATTTCTACACTGCTTGGACCATTAATTATAATATTGTTGCTTTTAACTTCTGGACTTTGTATCTTAAACAGATTGGTTGCCTTCACACATGATGGTTTTCAGCAAGCTCAGCTAAACACCATGGCAGTTATTCATTGCTATGAAGAAATACATTGAGTGCATATGTCCTTCGTGGCTTTTGTCTGAATGGGAAAGAGTATGCTTTTGAAGGCCAGTAGCCAGGGACAGGTAAGGAGTGATCTTGAGCTTCTATTGACCTAAGACATGAAGCATACATCAAAAGCTATGTTTGTTCTCTATGACCAGTAAGAAGGAGCAATACAGATACCCACCCAAGACAGGCACAGTCACCTAGCCACTCTTTACCCTAGATGGGATTATGGAAAACAAGTAAATCTTCTGACCTGCCCAACCCCATCCAAGTCATCTTTAATAAAAAAATCAAAAAACAAAAAAGGGTGAATTGTGCCCTTCCCCCAGTCTTGAGTAGGATAAACAACCTGGCTGTAGTCAGTTTGGCCTCTGCATTTGCAACTTCCTACAGGAACCTTGAGGAGTTGACTGCCCTCTGAGCTTGCTAAAACAAAGGATGGGGTCTTTGGACTTTCCCTATATAAGCAATACAGAATATTAAAGTTTGAGCCTTGATCAGAAACTTTGTCTTGGCTTCATTCTTCTCTCTCACCTCATCCCTTTTTCATTTCCAGCTTCCCTTTCAGGTAGACCCAGTTCATCCATGGCTGCTGGACAGCTACAACTGAAGTTCAAAAACACATTGAAATTCACACAATAATAGTAGGAGACTTTAACACCCAGCTCTCAACTATGGACAAATCATGGAAATAGAAACTAAACAGAGACACAGTGAAACTAACAAAAGTTATGAACCAAATGGATTTAAGATGTCTACAGAACATTTCACCCTAAAAAAGAAAAGAATATACCTTCTTCTCAGCACCTCACGGTACCTTTTCCAAAACTGACCATATAATCAGACAGAAAATAAGCCTCAACAAATACAAGAACATTGAATTAATCCAATATATTCTATTGGTCAACCACAGACTAAGGCTAGTCTTAAATAACAACAAAAACAACAGAAATCCCACATACACACGGAAGCTGAACAATGCTATACTCAATGATAACTTGGTCATGGAAGAAATAAAGAAATTAAGACTTTCTAGAATTTAACAAAAATGAGGGCACAACACACCCAAACTTATGGGACATAATGAAAGCAGTGCAACTCATAGCTCTGAGTACCTCTATAAATAAATTGGATAGAACATACACTAGCAGCTAAACAGTACATCTGAAAGCTCTAAAACAAAAAGAAGCAAATACACACAAGAGGAGTAGATAGCAGGAAATAATCAAACTCAGGGCTGAAAACAACCAAATAGAAACAAAGAGAACTGGTCTGTGTCCAGAGCTGATCCTGTGCCACAGGGCCCCAAGTGGATCCTGTGCCCCAGTGCTCCATACCCAAATACTGCTGAGAGAGAGCTGGCCTCCCAGGAGTGAGGACAAGCCTGGGAGCACAGGTAAGACCACCAATTCTGCTCAGAGGGAGCTGCCCGGGACCTTCAGGACACAGGAACCAAGGAGCAGCCTGGGACAGGATCCTTTTGGTTTCCATCTGTGCCCAGAACTGACCTTGTGCCACAGCTCTCCATACCAAAATACTGCTGGGAAAGACCTAGTCCCCCAGAAGTGCTGACACACCTGTGAGCACAGGTAAGACCACCACTTCTGTTCAAATTCCTGGCCCAGGAGGGACCCACCCAGAACCATCAGGAGAAAGGAAGCAAGGAACAGCCAGGGACAGAATCCTTTTGGTTTCCTTCTGCACCCCAGAGCTGACCATGTGCCACAGCTCTCCATACCCAAATTCCTCCAGGAGAGAACTAGTCTCCCAGGAGTACTGACATGCAGGCTTGCAGGACAGACAAGCCACAGTCAGAGACAACAAGACTAGCTAACACCAGAGACAACCAGATGGCAAGAGGCAAGGGCAAGAACATGAGGAACAGAAACCAAGGCTACTTGGCATCATAGAACCCAGTGCTCCCACCACAAAAAGCCCTAAATACCCCAACACATCAGAAAAGCAAGATTCAAATTTAAAATCCCATTTCATGAAGACGATAGAGGACTTTAAGAAGGAAATAAATAACTCCCTTAAAGAAATACAACAGAACATAGGTAAACAGGTAGGGGCCCTTAAAAAGAAAACACAAAAATCCCTTAACAAATTTCAGGAAAATACAACCAAACAGGTGAAGGAATTGAACAAAACCATCCAGGATCTAAAAATGGAAATAGAAACAGTAACAAAATCACAAAAGGAGACAACCCTGGATATAGAAAACCTAGAAAGAGATCAGGAGTCATAGATGCAAGCATCACAAACAGAATACAAGAGATAGAAAAGAGAATCTCAGGTGCAGAAGATACCATAGAAAACATTAACACAACAGTCAAAGAAAATGCAAAATGCAAAAAGCTCTTAACCCAAACCATCCAGGAAATCCAGGACACAATGAGAAGATCAAACCTAAGGATAATAGGTATAGAAGAGAGCAAAGATCCCCAACTTAAAGGGCCAGTAAATATCTTCAACAAAATTATAGAAGAAAACTTCCTTAACCTAAAGAAAGAGATGCCCACGAACATACAAGAAGCCTACAGAACTCCAAATAGACAGGAAAAGAAAAAAAATTCCTCCTGTCACATAATGTTCAAAACACCAAATGCACTAAACAAAAAAAGAATATTAAAAGCAGTAAAGGAACAAGGTAAAGTAACATATAAAAGCAGACCTATCAGAATTACACCAGACTTCTCACCAGATACTATGAAAGCTATAAGATCCTGGGCACATCTCATACAGACCCTAAGAGAAAACAAATGCCAGCTCTAACTACTATACCCAGCAAAACTCTCAATTACCATAGATGGTGAAATCAAGATATTCCATGACCAAACCAAATTTACACAATATCTTTCCACAAACCCAGCCCTACAAAGAATAATAAATGGAAAATGCCAACACAAGGAGGGAATCTATACCCTAGAAGAAGCATGAAAGTAATCTTTCAACAAACACAAAAGAAGATAGCCACACAAACATAAAAATAACATCAAAAATAACAGGAAGCAACAATCACCTTTCCTTCATATCTCTTAAATCAATAGACTCAATTCCCCCAATAAAAAGACATGGACTAATAGACTGGATATGTAAACAGGGCCCAGCATTTTGCTGCATACAGGAAACGCGCCTCAGTGTTAAAAACAAGCACTACTAAAGGGCTGGAAAACAATTTTCCAGGTAAATAGTCCCAAGAAACAAGCTGGAGTAGCCTTCTTATATTGGATAAAATTGACTTTCAACCAAAAATCATCAAAAAACATAAGTAAGGACACTTCATACTCATCAAAGGAAAAATCTACCAAGAAGAACTCTCAATTCTGAACATCTATGCTCCAAATGCAAGGGCACCCACACTCATAAAAGAAACTTTACCAAAGCTCAAAGCACACATTGCACCTCACACAATAATAGTGGGAGACTTCAACACCTTATTCTCATCAATGGACAGATCTTAGAAACACAAACTAAACAGAGACACAGTGAAACTAACAGAAGTTATGGACCAAATGGATTTAAAAGATATCTATTGAACATTTCATCCTAAAAGAAAAGAATTCAACTTCTCAGCAACTCATGGTACCTTCTCCAAAATTGACCATATAATTGTTCACAAAAAAAAACCTCAACAGATATAAGATTGATATAATCCCATTCATCTTATCAGATCACCAAGAACTAAGGCTGGTCTTCAATAGCAACAACAACAACAGAAAGCCCACATGCACATGGAAGCTGAACAACACTCTACTCAGTGATAACTTGGTCAAGGAAGAAATACAGAAAGAAATTAATGACTTTTTAGGGAGTCTTGTACTGGCCAGTGTATGAAGCAGTGAGTTGGTGATGCCACTGCAGCTGAAGGGCATCCAATCTCTGGGTCATGTGTGGCCTTGCTGCTGGGAGATTTGCCCCAGAGCTTGCTGGTTGCTAGGCAAGCACTCTTCCAGTCCCCAGCTCCAAAGTCAAATTGTTGAAGGTATTTTTTTCCAGAAAGAAAACAAATGGTACCTTGCAACCTGTATGTTCATTTAGAAATCTGAAATTAGGGACTTCTTTAAAATTTGGACTTGGCTAATTGATGATACTGGAAATAAAACATGCCAGCTCAAACTGGTCCTTCTAGGAGAGTCTGCTGTTGGCAAATCAAGCCTGGTGCTTCGCTTGTGAAAGGCCAATTTCATGAATTTCAAGAGAGTACCATTGGGGTTGCCTTTCTAACCCAAACTGTGTGTCTTGATGACACAACAGTAAAATTTGAAATATGGGATACAGCCGGTCAAGAACGGTATCATAGCCTAGCACCCATGTACTACCGAGGAGCACAAACAGCCATAGTTGTGTATGATATCAAAAATGAGAAATCCTTTTCAAGAGCAAAAAACTGGGTTAAAGAACTTCAAAGGCAAGCAAATCCTAATACTGTGATAGCTTTGTCAGGAAACAAAGCTGACTTAGCAAATAAAAGAGCCATTGACTTCCAGGAAGCACAGTCCTATGCAGATGACAATAACATTATTTATGGAGACATCAGCTAAGACATCAATGCATGTAAATGAAATATTTATGGCAATAGCTAAAAGCTGCCAAAGAATGAACCACAGAATCCAGGCGCAAGCTCAGCCAGAGGACAAGGAGCAGACCTTACTGAACCTGTACAGCCAGCCAGAAGCCAGTGTTGTAGTAACTGAACTCCAGTGGGAACTCCTAAATGGCAAAACCACAGAGCAGGAGCATTTAGCTGGCCCAGTGTGACTTCCAAACAGAGACTATGATAGAATCAAGTTTCTAATACTAAATTATTTTGAATTAATTTTTTTAATGTAGGATAATTTTAATAAAAGCAACAAAACCTAAGAAAACAAGCCAAAAGTCAATAAAAATCACAACTCAAATCCTAACATTTTTACATGCTACCATTTACTATGAAGATCAATCTCTAACCACAAAGTACACTTGGGCCATAAATTCATCTACTTGGAAGACTACAGAACATGAGTAAGTAAACCTCCCCAGCAGGCTAAGACACAAACTGAGCACTGGTGAGTGTATGAATCATGAGGTCTCATAGGTAGAAACATTTCTGAAGATTATTTTAAGCTGAGCATTTCAGATGTTTCCTAGACACTGAAGTATTTCATCACAAAAATTCCATATATGAAGTATTTATACAATTCTGGAATGACAATCAAGAAACACTTTCTGCTAGAGCACCAGTTCTTAGGTAGTAGCAGCATCATACTGTGCAATGAACTGCCTGAGCTCTTTCACACAGTGCTCACTTACTTGATTTAAATGATCCCTAAGTGCAAACTGAATGGATCTTTCTAATGAAGGGTCTTTTTCAGCCAGCATTTTCACCACCATTACAAAGGTCTTACAGTCTTGGTAGTAGGCTTGATCAATTTCCTTGGTTTTTGACACTATTACTTTACGGAAATTGGTTACTTGGTCATCGATGAATTCTGTGTGATCTTTTTTGTTTGACTCAGGTTCTTTTGACTGATCCATAAGTTCTGCGAATCCAACTTCAAACTCAGAAATTTTAAGTAAGTCACTTCCATCTACCACCTCTGGCTTTTCTACAGCTTGCCTGCATGCAGCTTTAGTATGTCCCTTTTCATTAAACCTTTTGAGTTTGTTTAAAATTTCTGATGAAGGAACTGTTGAAGAACTTTTTGGGTGTGTATCTCTTGATGTTTCCAAAAACTGGCCAGGCCTCTTTTTACCTCCTTCTGGCTTTTCTTCACTGTGCCGTTTGTAGAAGGAATGAGCATGCTTGGACTTCCTAAGCTCTGACCCATGGGAAGAATGCAGTTTGCTTTGTTTTGGAGAGTGCCTTCCACTGGATCCAGATCTGCTATGCGGGGCGGTCTTTCAATCTACATCTGATTTTCTGGAAAAACAAGAAGCCCCTTTATGGGGTGATCATTGTTTTGAATAATGGGAAGAGGAGGAACATTTTCTTCTAAAGTCATCTTTCTTACCCCCACACTCATGCTGCCGGCTTGCAGAAAGATCATCTCTGATTTCCTCAGGGTAGATTCATCACTGGAGGCATCCTGAGGTACTTCATCATATGATCTGTCAGACCACATCTCATCTCTACCGTACACTGATCCTGGACAGGGACCAAAAATGACTGGAATACAAAGCATGGAAGGTTGGGTTAGCCACAAGTTCACCAAGGCAATCATAGCAGACCTTTGATGGCCACTGAGATACTAGCCTCAAAATTCACCTGCACATTAGATAGGCTGGACTCTAGGAGACTTGAGCTTCAGTGTAAATTGATGGCTCCAGGTTCCAGGATGTTGGCACGCAGGCTGCCACAGGAGCAGTTACAAGTCTGATTGGAATGTGGTGAGTAAAAGTTAAGTAAAAATTGTCTTGTATTATTTTCTATAGGAACAATTGATGGGCACCTTACAACTTCTGAAAGGTTAGTGCACACCTCCTATAGATTTATAAAAATTTTTAAAAAGGGGGCCAAGAGGATAAATGCCTGTCCATGCCAATTCTTAAGACAGGTCATTCTGTAAACCTAACCCTCCCCAGGTTGGCCTTGTTTCCTCATTTTAACTAAGATCTCTATCAGAAAGAGGCCTGTTCCCCACCCACAATCCTCCAGAGTAATACTGTGCTGGTTATATCAAGTAGATTCAGCTGGGAGTAGAGGTACATGATTGTTAATTCCAGGACTCAGGAGAGGGAGGCAAGAAGATCTCTGTGAGTTCAAGGCCATCCTGGTCTACATAGCAAGTTTCAGGACAGCCAAAGCTACATAGTGATACTCTTTCTCGGAAAAAAAAAAAAAAAAAAAAAAGAACAATCAAACAAACAAATGAGCAAAATTATTGACTTCCTGACCAATCTTGAGTCATAGAAGTGACCTAGCTCTGTGTTCTTTTTGTCTATTAAGCTACTAGAATGATGGTTTTTCCACACACACACCCCAATGCTGCAACCCTTTAATACACACATATGGTTGTGGTGACCCCCAACCATAAAATTATTGTCGTTGCTACCTCATAATTGTAATTTGGGTGTTTATGAATTGTTAATGTAAATACCTGTGTTTTCTCATGGTCTTAGGCAACCCCAAAAAAGCATCATTCAACCCCCAAAATTTGTTGAAACTTATAGGCTGAGGACCACTGCACTAGAAGGAAGTAAATCTATCATATAATCAAGACTCTCCTTTATGCAAGCCCATTCACCTTCACCCTCAACCCTGCCAAAAGCAGAATTAATGACATGATTCAAATGTGGCAGGAGATTCCAGGTTCTGGAACACAGCAGCCTTCTTGAGTCCCATCTACCTCTTCGAAAAGCAAAATGCACTTGCTTACCTTATTCCTATACTTTGCACATATTATTCCAGCCACATTTATCTCTCCAAATCTGGGGCTCCCTGAATTCTAGTCAAGTCACAGAATCCTATCATATCACAGAATAGCTACAGAGTGGGCTCTAAATATTTGCAGATGACAATTGAAGCAAACAAATATCTGACTATTAATGTAACTTAAGCTCTAAGATCAAGAATTGACAAATGGGACCTCATAAAATTTCAAAGCTTCTGTAAGTCAAAGGACACAGTCAATAGGACAAAATGGCAAGCAATGAATTGGGGAAAGATCTTTACCAATCCTTCATCCGATAGTGGGCTGATATCCAATATATACAAAGAACTCAAGAAGTTAGACTCCAAAGAACCAAATAACCCTATTAAAACTGGGGTAAAGAGCTAAACAAAGAATCCTCAACTGAGGAATCTTGAGTGGGTGAGAAGCACTGAAAGAAATGTTTTACTTCCTTAGTCATCAAGGAAATGCAAATCAAAATGACCCTGAGATTCCATCTCACATTGATCAGAATAGTTAAGATAAAAAACTCAGGTAACAGTCAGTTCTGGCAAGGATGTGGACAAAAAGGACTTTGCTGATGGGACTGCAAGCTTGTAAAACCATGTTGGAAATCAATCTGGCAGTTTCTCAGAAAATTAGAGCTAGTTCTACATGAAGAACTAGCTATACCACTACTGGGCATATACCCAAAAGATGCACCAACATATAACAAGGACACATGCTCCACTATGTTTATAGCACCCTTGTTTATAATTAGCCAGAAGCTGGAAGCAACCCAGATCTCCCTCAATAGAAGAATGGATGCAGAAGATGTAGTACATTTAGACAATGGAGTACTACTCAGGTATTAAAAACAATGACTTCATGGAATTCAAAGGCAAATGGATGGAACTCAAGCACAAAAGAACACATATCAGAATACCCACAATACAACCCACAAACCATATGGAACTTAAGAAGAAGAAAGACTAATATGTGGATGCTTCAATCCTACATAGAAGTGGGAACAAAATAATCACAGGAGGTAGAGGGAGGGAGGGACCTGGGAATGGGTTAAGAGGGAGAAGGAAAAGGGGGTCAAAATCAGGTATTGAAAGGGACAGAAGAAAAGTACAGAGGGTCAGAAAATTGTAGCAGTGGGGTATGGGGAACTAGAGATAGCCACTAGAAAGTCTCAGAATCCAGGGAAGTGAGAGACTCCCAGAACCCAACATGGATGAACTTAGCCGAAATAAACAACAAAAGAGATGTAGAATCCATAGAGACTGCCTCTAGTAGAAAGCAAGGCTCCCAGTTGAGGGATGGGACCATCCATGCATCACAAAATTTTTAACCCAGAAATGTTCCTGCCCAAAGGAAAGACAGGGACAAGTAGTGGAACAGAGACTGAAGGAAAGGTCATCCAGAGACTGACCCAACCCATTGCAGACACCAACCCCTCAACACTATTGATGATGCCACAAAGCACTTATTGTCAGGAACCTGGTATGGCTGTTCCCAATAGGTTCTATCAGCACCTGACCAATACAGATGCAGATACAACCAACCATTGGACTGAGCCCAGGGACCCCAATGGAAGAGATAGGGGAAGGACTGAAGGAGTTGAAGGAGCTTGCAACCCCATAGGAAAAATAATATCAACTAACAGGACCACCCAGTGCTCCCAGAGACTAAACCACCAGCCATGGAAGGATCCATGGCTCCAGATACATATGTAGCAGAGGATGGCCTTATCTGACATTAATGAGAAGGGAGACACTTGGTCCTGTGGAGGTTTGATGCTCCAGCATAGGGGAATGCTAGAGCAGTGAGGCAGGAGTGGGTAAGTGGATGGAGGAGGACCCTCATAGAGGAAAAAGGGAAGCGGGGAGAGGGGTATGGGGTGGGAGGTTGTGGAGGGGTAACTAGGAGGGGGTATAACTTGAAATGTAAACAAATAAAATGATTAACAAAAGAGAAACTGTGGAATTTATTCCTTATAATTCAGAATTAGCCCTTTTATTTATGCAACTACAACAAACAATCAGAAAAAGAAACTATCCATTACATATCACTTATAATCAACCTCATACAGTTTTCCAGGTATACCAGCACAAGGAAATGAGGAAATTGATCAATTACTAATAGGAAATGTGGTAGAATCCTCAAATGTTTATGAAAACACCATATTAACAATAAAGGTTTAAAGAAAAATTTTCTATTACCTGGCAACATGCCAAGAAAATTTTAAGAAAATGTCCTATTTATTCTTTGTATAACTAAATTCCTTTGCCCACTGGAAGTAAGCCTAGGGATACCAAAAAAAATGAAATCTGGCATACTGATATTCTTTACTTTGTAGAACTTGGAAAACTAACGTTTGTACCATTGATACATATTTGAGGTTTCAATGAGCACCTGCTTTGAGTTCTGAGAAGGCTGACTCCAAAATTATACATTTACTGGGAGTAATGACTATTATAGTGATATCTGCACAAATTAAAACTGACAGTGCTCCCCCACATATACCTCCAGCAAAACGAGGCAATTCTTTGCATACTAAAATATAAAGCATATTACACATATACCATACTATCCTACAGGACAAGCATTTGTAGAAAGGTCTAATCATACTGTAAAGAAATACTTATAAAATGAAAAGGAAGAGTAAAGACTCTCAGAGATAGACCAAATAATGCTTTGTTAACTTTAAAATTTCTGAATGGTAATGAAAGCAGAATAACAGCAGCTAAGAGACACTGGGTTACAGAAAAAAAACAAAAAACAAAAAACAAAAAAACAAACAAACTGTGGAATTAAAAAAGTCTATATACTACAAGGATGTGATAACATCACCATGGAAACCTGCAATTTGTGGTTTGGTTTATGTTTCTACAGGAAATGAAAACCTATGGATACCATCAAAACTTATAAAGATTAGAACTAAGCAGGACTGGCCTCCTGAAAACTTTAACCACTGATCTGAAAAGTGTTTGATTTATTGTAAAAGTCTCTGTTTACAATGAGTACCAAATTCTTGGTACAAAAAAAAAAAAAAATAAGCATAATTAATGGCTTAAAACAGAAAGGGGAAATGGAGTGAGAATTTTTGGTTCTTTAAATGCACAGAAATGTTACTTGAATACTTGAATATATTTTTCTTTTAATCCCAGGTATGAGATATGGGGCTGCTTCATATTGTCCACAGCAGTTAACTATAATTTATCTTGTGCTCTCTGGCTGGGATGTGATTTTGTCAGCTGAAGACAGTTTACACTTGGAATTCTGGGGACACTTTAGAGAGTATATAAATGCCAGAGCCCTAGTAAAGGTGACTACTCCTCCAGTTACTGCTGCTGGGCTACTGCTGCTTGCTGCTTGCTGCTTGCTGCTTGCTGCTTGCTGCTTGCTG
>JADRCH010000088.1:223696-283924 GCA_019843965.1 Rhynchomys soricoides
GCTTGCTGCTTGCTGCTTGCTGCTTGCTGCTTGCTGCTTGCTGCTTGTGCTTGCTGTAGTTGGAGTATCCTGACACTGAAGTTTGACTTGCCTCAGGACTCAATGCTAAACTTAATGCCTCTAGTTAGCAGGAAGTATTCTAATGATATTGATGCCCTCTTTCCCCTCTGTCTTTCTCTCCTACCTAGTGCTGCGAGGTTGGAATAATGAAGAAGGGTGATAGAGAAAAGAACACAATAAAATAGCCAAAAGTCAGACTACAGGCCAAAGGATAAACATTTGGGGTCAGGTCTCTCCTTTTACGGTGTGGAACCCAGGGATTTAATTCAGTTATGACCTCAGGTCTTCCAGTTTGACATCAAGTGCCTGAACTTGATGAGCCATTTCCCTGGCCTTTGGATAATTTTTTTTTTTAAATCTGTGAAATTATATATGTATATTTCTTCTTGGACCATTTTTTCAACAAGAGATATGCAGTATATTTGCAGTCTGTAAGCACTTAGAAACAAGGCAAATAATATTTTAAGTTCTAGTACACCTCTACTAAAGAAATACTTGGTACAAAAAATTAAAAATTGTTGGGGAGGTAGCTGAGCATGTAGAGAGCTTGACTATTTTCTATAAAGTCTGGTTTTGTCTCCAGCACTGCAAAATCAAAAAATAATAATAAATAAAATAAAATAAAATAAAACATGCTAATAATGAAATCAGAGCAGACTCCTTCCTAGTTCCAAAGCACTTGAGGAAATTTTCTTAATTGCAAGCACTTGAAACATCAGAAATGTTCTTAGAGATCAGTTTTTAGCTCACAGAGGTAATCACCTAGAGCAGAAAAACTGTAAAATCTAAATTTGTGGAAAGACTCAAATCTGAGGTTAGAAGGTTCAATTAAGCACAGAGGATAATGGTGATGAGATAGAAAACATAAAAGGAGAAATAGCCAGTAGTATTTCCAGAAAGATAAAAACTATCTACTGACTATTTTCAGTGAAATACATGAGCAGAGAGTGGTGAAAATAATCCTAATTATCTGAGTGTATTTGGTGCTGAGAACCAGTAAGGAGGAAATAGAAAGTGTTGGTGAGAAAAATAGTATATCATGAGGAATGAGGTCTTAACCAGGAAAAGGAAAAAGGTGTGGTAACAGTTCCATGTTCATAGGATTGTCATGTAATAAATACTGTATAAAACCAGCAAAAATTCAAATGAAAAGAAACCTTCTTTTATTGATGACATACTTTAAATCTCAGCAACCCAAGGCACATCAGTAATATACTCCAGAATATAGGGGAGTGTACAGCAGACAAAAGCACTTGACTTTATTTTAATGTATCCCAGTCTGCAGCAAATTTTTCATGCTGAATTTAAGAATCATGACTCTGTACTCCTGATTTGCCACTCCTTAAATTCTTAGATACCTTTGTTTGTATAGCTCAATAAAAGCCAGGGTTATATATAATAGCCACAGAGATCTAGACATGGGAAAATTGGGTCTATTGCAAGTAAAATGATTAAGTAATCCTTATATTGTTTATTTTCACTTATTTTTTGTGTGGGTACACAAACTTGAGGGGGTGTTTGTGTATGAGTCTGAAATCAAGATGATTACCTACTTCTACTGCTCTTACTTTTGGGAGAAAAGATGAACTGTGAAATACCTTTTGTGGGACATTTTTCTTGATTTGCTTTGATTTGTTTTGTCTTTCAATTCTTTCATGGGACCCTGGCTTTAAAGATGATGAAAACAATGAGGAGTTGTTAATTCAGCATTGGATAGTGATCATTATTACCATATGCTGTGGGTTATTTTTGCTTTTTTGTGTGTGTTCATTAACTGAAAGCACTCATAGTTCCTGGGAGAAAAGAGGTCTACCTGCCTCTGCCTCCCAAGAGCAGGGAATAAGGTTGAATGCCACCATGCCTGGCCTCCCCTTGTACTTTCCCCAGCCTAGGATGGCCTCAAACTCACAGCAATTCTCATCCTTCAATCACCCAAGTTCTGAGATTTCATATGTGTGCCACTATGCTTTGTGTATATTAATTTTAATATACTTTTCGGGTTATAAATTAAATAATTATACTAAAGAGAAGTAGAAAATCATGCTGACAATTGATCATATCTCAATAGAATTTTATCAAAACTAGTAGCAAAGAGGTATACATTTATGTCCGCATGGGGAAGAATAAGATTATAAATATCATATCTATCGTATAAGTACATTTTGTGGCTCTAGCAAGACCTCAAACTAAGGTTTTTTTCTCTTGTGGTATTAGTAAAGTATACCTCTTTCATTCCCACCTAGTCCCTGTAATAATTCTGAGTATACAATGGTGTTTTCCTGCTGGCCGTGACTGCCACCAAGAGACTTCGGTATAATTTCATGTAACTTTGCTTGTCATAGCAGTAGGTCTGATAGATGGCATTTGGTGTACAGCACGTAGATGCTTCTGAAAACCCTTCAGTACGCATGTACACCCCCACCTACAAAGATTCCTCAAGACCAGTGCTCAATGTGTTAAGGGGTTTATTAACACTTGGAAAATAGGAATCAACTCCAATTTTGTGAGTAGATTCTCCTACAATTCTGAAAACAGATTTTGCCAAACCACAAATAATGATTTAAAGAAATTTTTACTGCCAAAAGCTAACAGTTAAGTGTAACCAATTTCGTGTTCTCCACAGATACCATCAGACTATGCTTGTCTTATGATTAAATCTTTCTTTATGAAACTCTTTGAATGGAGCTGAAATCCATTTTTTAAATACCTCATTGCTCAAACTACACCAAGGCATCATCTTCTTTAAGCACATCAGAAATATTAATGCATGACTAGAACAAAATTTGGCAAAACAGGTGATTTTGAGCTTCTGATCTTTTTATGTCAGGACCTCCCTTTCAATGTTCACTAAGAAGATGATAAAAGCTCAAAATGATATCATCTTCTTGACATTTTCTTTCAGGTGATTATTCTTCCTGGTGTCAGCTGCAAATTATTGTACTTTAATCAGAGAGAACATATACTTCTAAAAGTTGAGCTCCTTGTTCATCACTATATATGGTATTGCTGGGCATTGCAGTACACAGTTGAAATCCCAATTCCTGGGAGAGTAAAGCAGGAGGATCATTCTCAATTACAAGTGAGCTCAAGGCTACATGACATACTGTCTCACAAAAATAAGAAATAATATGTTTCAAACATGGTTACAAAATATCTGATTTGCCCTAGAATATCAGTCTCTTCTCCCATGCCATATCTAGTAGGCAGTCTTCTACTTTCAGGTCAACATTATATTTTTTAACATATGGCAAATATGGAACCTGTCTTTCTTGTGTTTAGCTTATTTATGTAACATGTCCTGAAGCCCCATCCAGTTTGCTGTAAATGATAGGATGGTATTCCTTTTTATGGCTGAGTAATACATTACAGAGAGAAAGAGAGACAGAGAGTATATATATATATATATATATGTATGTATGTATAACACACACACATATATATGTAGTATTTTCATTATCCATTTACCTATTGGTAGGCAATTAGATTGTGCTTATAGCTTCCTTATTGTGAATAGTAACACAAAATCATGGGTGTGCAAGTATCTTTATTGTAGGCTGACTAAAGTTCTTTTGGGGATATAACCAGGAATGGTATAATGGATGGTATGGGAGTTCTGTTCTGTTTTTACATTAAAAAAATATTTGCTAGTGGAAAGAGAGAAAGACCTTTCCCTCAATGGGTCTTTATTTCTGCGCACCTCAGGCTAGCTGACTTGTGAGCTTCCAGGTGATGTCCTGTCTCTGCCTTCCACATCTCCACAGGCACAAGTGATGAGAAGTTATCATAACTTCATCACCCCATGAAGGAAGTGTCAATTATAGGCTTCTTTCTAATCTTTATTACCCATGTTAGATAATTAGTCACACACATTTTAAACAGAAATAAATTTTTGTACATATTTGAATGAGATCAATTTTTCTGTTTACTTTTTTGAGAAAGAGCCATAGTGATTTATATGACTTATACAGAATAAACATCAGACCAATCACATTTCCCTGAGGAAGGGATAATCAATCTATAGTACATGACTTGTACAATTAATGTGAACAAAAACCACATTGCACTTATTAAGGAAAATATATATCGGAAGTTGTTTTTTTTTTTTAGATGAGATGCAAATTGACAATTAATTGACAATCATCAAATGAGTGTAGTCTATATTGAGACTGGAGATATGGCTCAGAGGTTAAGAGCACTTGCTGTTCTTTTGGATGGCCTAAGTTTGGTGTCTAGTACCCGCATCAGGCAGCTCACAACAGCCTATGTGCATCTTACCTCTGTGGGCATCCGTACACATACAGCATGTGTACACACATATGCACACATAAAAATAAATATGAAAAATATTATATAGACAGTCCAATACAGAAATTGGATAGTGAATGAAACAAATTTCAGAAATTGATCCCAATATACAAAGTAATTTAATATACAAAGTATTTTGTTTCAATTCAAAGAAAAGAAATGGAACAAATTGCTCTTCATCCAAGGAAAACCAGATAGAGCCCTTGCCTTACACCATAAAAACATCAAGATGATTATGTGTTGGTAATTTAAGAGGCAAAAAATAAGCACTTACATAAGCATACAAAGCACTTTAGACTTGTGAAGTAGATTCTGCTCTAGAGTCTCTGAGAGTGCCATTCTAGACAAGAGAATACTGTTTAGTATGGAGCTTTCCTTTGTCTATAATTAAAGTGATTTGAAATTCACATTTCATAGGGCCAGAGCCAGGGAAAGTATGGTAGTGGGAGAAGTTAGGAAAGAAATGGCTACATCATGCCACATGAACATGACTCTTCACAGGGAGGGGGGGATACAAGGGAGATATACAGCTTTAGGCCTTCAGGAAAACCCCAAAGAGTGAAATATGAGCACCAATTCAAATATACAGCCCATCTGAGAATGAAAGGACACTGATGTAGTGTTCAGCATCAGGGTTCCTTGAGTTTGACTCTCCTTGGTGACTTTATTACTGTTTCCACCCAGCCTCTGAGAAAGTTTCATCAATCTGTTTTAAAATGTATTCTTTATTCCTAACATTTATAAGTTAAGGAGATTAGAACAAACCGTGTTGTTCAATCACTCTAATTTTCAATTTTATTATTCTGTACACAGACTGCAAGACAGAGAAGTATGATAAAGAGGTGAGACACGAGAGACTGGATGGATGGAAAGCAAACAGAATTTTTCTTAAAAAATCTTAAGATCAAGGGAAGTAGTAAGCAGATTATAAATCACATGGCTGTATAATCTCTTAGTCTATCTACTACAGAAAACTGATAAAATACTATTCTTTGATTTATGATTGGAAATTTCTCTAGATCATGGACTTTAAGGATGGCAAATTATAAAGGACACTAAATTGTTATTCACACTCCAATGTACAGAGTGTCAATCATTAACACCATTTGTAATATGCAGCTTATTAATATTTAGCAGATTTTGGAGCATGTAACATTGCATAAACCTTGGGACTGCTTCTGATATTTCATGGGGCCTTCTTTGAAACGTCCGTAATGGAGTATCTATAGTTCCATCATCATAGTCAAAGCATTTATGACGTTTTGCTGTAATGCCTAAGATAGCCCCACAGTCTCCCCATTGCCACTTTCATGTCTTTGTTCCTGAATGTATAGATGACTGGATTCAAAAAGGGAGTTATAAATGCATCAAAGATAGCAAGATATTTATCAAGGTGTGATGTTGGTGAAGGCCATGTATAGAAAAACATCAGTGGCCCAAAGAACAAGATGACCACAGTGACGTGGGCTGAAAGAGTTGAAAGGGCCTTAGATAATCCACCAGAAGAATGTTTCCAAACAGTGAATAGAATGAAAATATAGGAAATGACCAGTAGAAGAAAGGAGCCCACAGAAATGAGTCCACTGTTGACAGTGACCATGAGCTCAAGGTCTTGAGTGTTTGTACAGGCAAGTCTGAGTAGTCGGGGCAGGTCACAGTAAAAACTGTCTAATGTATTGGGACCACAGAAAGGCAAGTCTACAACAAACACTAATTGCACCACTGAGTGAATAAGACCAATGACCCAGGAAGTGACTAAAAAGAACAGACACACTCGTGGGCTCATGATGATCAGGTAGTGCAGAGGTTTGCATATGGCTACATATCTGTCAAAAGCCATGGCTATGAGCAGCACCATTTCAGTTCCCCCAGCTGCATGACTGAAGAAGATCTGAGTTATACATCCCCAGAAGGAGATGGCTTTGTGTTCCTTGAAAATGTCACAGATCATCTTAGGAGCTGTAATTGAGCAAAATATCATATCAATGACTGAGAGATTAGCTAAGAGGAAATACAGGGGAGAGTTTAGATGAGGATCCAAGGTTACAGTGAGCACAATGACAAGGTTGCCAATCATACTTGCAAAGTAGAACAGTAAGGTGAAGAAAAAAAGTAAAAACTGAACCTCCCATATATTAGTGATCCCAAGGAATATAAACTCTGATACTGCAGAGCGATTCATTCCATACATTGCTTCCGATGTCTGAATCAGCATTCGTATTTGCTGAGGGAAGAATAAAAATCAGAACAATTTATTTAGGCAAAAGTTAGTGTTTAAGAAAGAAAGCCTGCAACTATAGAAGTAATTATTACATTAATATTACACATAGCAAAATAAATCTTTATCAAATATACACTAGCGTCCACTTACATGGGCCAGTTGATTTCCACATGGCATCATAGATTTTATTTTATTTATTGGATATTTTATATTTTACATGTCAAATGTTATCCCCTTTCCCAGTTTCCCCTCCGGAATCCCCTCCTCCCAACCCCCCTCCCCCTGCTTCTATGAGGATGCTCCTCCTCCCACCCACCCACTCCCACTTCACCACCCTGGCATTCCCCTACACTGGGGAATTGAGCTTTCACAGGACCAAGGGCTTTTCTTCCAACTGATGCCACACAATGTCGTCCTCTGCTACATCTGAGGCTGGAGTCATGGGTCCCTCCCTGTGTACTCTTACTACTAAATTAATTTCATCTCTAGACTGGTGTCTTCTATGCTGTTGCTTACTATTAAATGGATATTTTCTACTTCTTCTTGTACATGATATTCTACCTAAATGACAAAAAGTCATTTTTAAATCCCTTTGACTACAATTTTTTTTTATGGACTGCTATGATTTCCTCCATCCATATCAGGCACCTAACAATACTCATGCACAAGTTACAGTTTTCAAAGTCTCTACACTGTTGCTTTCATTTCTTAATTAAACTTTAACCTTTTCTCTTCTTTCTTCAACTTCCAAAATTTCTCTCATTGTATTATGCATTACACAAAGTCTAATTCTCAAACTCCAAGTAAACATGCCCTTCTTTGTAAAATCACAGTCTGATGGAATCTTCACACACTCAATAATTTTGTCCTGGCTAGTTTTTAATGTCAACTTGACACAAGATAGAATCATCTGTGATAAGGGAATCTCAATTGAGAAAATGCTTCCATAAGATCAGAGAGTAGGCAAACCTATAGGGCATTTTCTTAATTAACGACAGATGTGGGAGGGCCCAGTCTATTGTGAGTGGGGCCATCCCTGGGCAGGTGGTCCCGGTTCTATCATAAAGCAAGTTTAACAAATCATGAGGAGCAAGCCAGTAAGCTTCCAAGGCCTCTGCATCAGCTTCTGCCTCTATGTTCCTGACTTTTTTGAGTTCCTGTTCTTATTTCCTTTGATGAGGAATAAAGATATGGAAGTATAAGCAAAATAAACTTTTTTCTGCCCACATTGTTTTTGATCGTGGTGTTTTAAAAGAGCAATAGTAACTCTTAACTAAGACAGCTCTGTTAGTATTTAGTTCATTTGTTATTCATAATTGTGTAACTGTCCATCTCTTGAACTGAAATGTAACTTCTTGCTGCTCAGTAGTAGAGTACTTTCTTAGCATATATGAGGCCGATTTTTGAATCCTAGGACTGCAAAACAAAACAAAATAAAATATAGCTTATTTTAATATAGGGATCCTGTTTGGTTAATGTGTAGTTTCTACCACTATCAAGTCACCAACAGGGACTCACAAAGCCAGATGACAAGTGCATCATGCTTCCTGAATGAAAAAATACATTTGTGGGACTGATGGCTGGCTCTAGAGTTGGAGTATTTTGTAAATCAGTTGGCTTCTAACCAATAGTATGTAAATGGTATGCCAATTAGGAGCTATCACAAGAACCCAAGGTCATTCCTGTACTTGTTAAACCACACAGAGAAATAGTTGTGTGAGAAACTTCTCTCATAAAACTAATGAGGCCTCAATTATTCATTTACAAAGTCAAAAAAGGTAGCTAATATGTTTTTAAAATGGAAGAAGTCATTTCACTATATAACTATTATGCACTTTCAACAAAATCTGTTTCTGGTGATCTGAGCCAAAAATGCTTTCTGGTATAGATCTGCACACCCACTTGACTCCCAGAGATAAGAATTACATCACATAGAATTTGTATTTCTTTTAAAAATGTGCTTGAATTGGACAAATGAATGGCAAATAAAATATTGGGAAGAAAGAGTCAAATTATCTGTGCATACTTGGGAACAGGGTGGCTGCTGAGTTATAAAGAGCATAAAAGAAATTATGAACAGTGGTCAGCTCCTGGCACAGGGAGAAAAAGGACAATAGTCTTCTTTACAGATAAAGAAAAGCCTCTGCGTGTGGCTAAAGAGGCAATTGAGACAGGAAGCAATCATCACTAAATATGAAACTTTACACTAAGTCCAAAATGTCCAGACTCTCACTAAATGTTCACAATAAACAGCTTTTCAGGTCTCTTTTTATGTATTAGGTATGTATGTAAGAATGTATGTATGTATGTATGTATGTATGCATGCATGTATGTATTATATACCTAGCACTTCTGAATATTGAACCCAGGTCTTTATGCATGCTTTTAAAACAACTGCTTTATAGTTAAACTATTTCTTTGTCCTCATAATTAGCTTTGTTTCTAATCTCTGTTGTAAGAAATTATCACAAATTTTGTGGCTTAAAACAGCTATCTTGTCTTCTGCCCACTGTCCCAACCCCTATTCACTCACCTGCCTCCTCATCCTCACCTACCACAATACAGTTATAGTTTTACAGGGGAAAAAGCTGATATGAGTCTTAGGAGATAAATTAGAGTAGCACCAGAGATTTATTCTTTCCGAAGTTTCCAGGACAGAATCTGTTTCCTTGTCATTTCCAGCTTCTACAGGCTGCTTGCAGGTCTTGGTTCAGAGCCCCTTTTGGAATATTAGGAGTGCACATTTCCAGCATGTACTTCTAATCTGATCACTTCCTTTCTCATTCTGACTCTCATGTTTTCTCTTATACTGATCACTGGTATTTCATTGGACATATCAGTGATAATCTTCAATCTAAAATTTCTTGCACCAATTATATCCACAAGGCCAACTTTACCATGAGATAATAATCACAGCTCTGCATTTAAGATATAGGTATCTTTGAAGCACATCATTCTGTATGCTACACCATTTTAATGGGATAATGAAAATCTTACAATGAAACAACAATGAGTCAGCCTTGAAAACATGTACAAAAAGTGACATTGTATGGACTGAGTAGATTGCATATTTGTATTTAGGAATATAGGTATTGACAGAAAAAGAAGCCAAGAACTTGGGGGAAAGCGTGTGGTGGTAGCACATGGGAAGGTTTGGAGGGCAGAAAGACAACAGGAAAATGATGTAAATATACAATGACCTTAGAAAGTTAAAAGGACTAATTTATGATTTCAATTCAAACTTTTATATAGTTTCATTTGAAGAACTATAAAACAGTCAAAACTTATATAAAAATGGAAAATTTAAAAGCCTCCCAACATTCCTCATGATTACTAAGAGAAATGTGCTTTTCTGTAGGCTTGGATGTATTAAGCACAACGAGAATATACTTTTTCCAAACTGAAATTTGGATGGCGAAGTTTGTTTGTTTGTTTTTTAAATGTGGGATATATACCTATACGAACTCTCATTACTTGGGAGGCAGATTCAGGAGGCTTACTACTAGTTTGAATCCAGACTGTGCTCCTTAGTGAGTTACAGCTAGTTGGACTGTAAGAGAGACTGAGAAAAGGCAAATCACAATGGCCCAAGAAATAACACAAATTAACGATATTTATAGTGGCTTAAACACAAAAATATGACGCTCCATATAAAATTTATGCAAAGATAAAGCCTAGGCAGAGGGCAACTTGGAATGTGAGGGTAATTAAATATGCATTTAAAATAAGAAAGGAATTAGGTGGAAAGGCTCGAAAATAAAGAGAAAGGGAAATTAGATCATTGAATGAGGCAGGAGACAAAGTTGGCCAGTAGGGCTGAAAAATTACAATAAAGGAAAAGAAATGGCAGGAGGGAAGTCCAAGGGTGCAGACTTAAAAACAGCAGCACTACAAATAATTCCCTGCCAGCATTCACCAGCAGTGTGAGTCATTTCAGGCTAACACATTGCAGTCCCCAATCTTGCATATGCTGCTGAAGGACAGGAACCCTATTACACAGGAGTTCCACGTAGCTTTCCTGATATGTTATCCTGAGATATTATTCATGCAAGGGTAGGGATTGTGTGGATGAAAAATATGGTTTCTTTAAAGCCGAGTCATTATGCGAGGAGGATTAGCCTTGACCTAGGGTGGCAGGAGAGAGGATAAGAGGAGCAAGTGTGGGTAGGAGAGAGACTGCAGGAATGGCCACTAGGTAGAAAAAAGGGAGAAATAGGACTGAATACACATTTCCCTTTTTCAGAATTCCTCCAAATCAAAGAAGACAAAATAGCACAGTGAGCATTAGCATATTTATTAACTTACTTTTTGCCTTCAGATTTTCAGATGTCTTGAGTACCAGACAGTCATTTCTGCAAGTTAGTCACTTAAAAGACTTCTAGAGGGAGACACTTGGCTCTGAGTACTTCACCACGTTCACACCCTCCTAGAGAGAATATGTCCTCTTCAGTGACTACTGCCTGTCAGGAGTGCTCCGCTTTGAGGTGACTAGTTCTGTCTTCATTTATATGGAATTGCATGACACTTTAGGGTAGATTAATAATAACTGAACATGAGCAAAATAATTGAAAAAAATGGGATGTTCATATCAAGTGAAGAAATTACTGAACCAGGGAATTCAAATATGTTCTGAGAGCGTTCCCTTTATTTATCTATCTGGGTCATATCATGTTTTCCTCAGGTTTCAAGGTTTGAAATTAGGTTATTTCCTGTTTGTTTTTATTATTTTTGTTAATATAGTAAGCCCAAAGTTCTTCTTTGAAAAAAAAAATGAATCTGTCATCCTTTTAATAGAGCCAATGTATGCTCAGTTCTCTTGTCATAGACATGAAGAACTTGCCTATGAAAGTATGCTCACTTTTGCTATGGAATTGAAGAACTTGCCCATAAATCTTTCAGTCGTCAATATCCGTGAAATTAGTAAAAACCAATAAAATCACTTGTCTATACCTTTACTGTTCTAACATAATTTTTATAAATAAAAAGTTTCCTACATGTATGCAATATTTTTGCTCCTATCTACCTCACCACTGCCAGGTACTCATGTCCCAGTGAATGCTCACACACTATGAGAATGCAGGCCCCAGTTAGTTTTCATCCTCTCTGTCCCTTCGGCTTTTCCTCATAGGATCCATTTTCTGGCCCCTTTTCTTTGTTGCTGCTGCCCAATGACCCCAGTTGAGTTGACCTAGAAAAATTATGATAAATATTTTCAAAATGAAAAGATCTGATTAATCATTTAACAATTAAATATTACATATTTACATTTTAGTCTTTTCTCTTTCTTCCACCATGTAATTGTAGCTGATCTTACATGGTTTTAGTTTGGGGTAAATTTGTACCTTAAATAGATTTTTTAAGCACATGTTCAATTTCTATATTACCACATTGCTTACAAGACACCGTTTTGTTTGTTTTTAAACCTGTACTTCTCAGTAATGAATTTTCTCTTTATATCTTAGCGCTTCTCTTTTAAAAATGTCTACAATAAACTTGTTTTAAAGAATATAGAATAGTTGTCTTCATTTGAAGTCAAAATAATTTCCCTAAAGAGCCAGGAATTCAGTCACTAACTTGTGTCTTTATCTAGTCCTGAAATAAGCCAGGGTGAGTACCAGACTACAGTGCACCTCAGACGAATCTTAAATCTCTAAGTGACTTCACTGAGGATTACTTCTTGTCTCTCTAACCATAACAAACTCTTCTGTTTTGATCAACATTCCTCCCACCACCTGTTTCTTCCTGTCTACAAACCAAACCACAATTAATGTGTACAAAAAGCAAACTGTTACCCAAGTCTTCCTTGCTGCTGATGCTTATCATAATGTCTTCCTGATGTGAAATTCATGGCATCTCTCCATTGTGACTACTCACAGGCTATTACTTCAAACACAGAGAATGTACAAATATTTCTATAAAAGGAAAACATAGCTCATTAACTGTGGGGAGGATAGTGACCAAACCAAGCTATAATGATATGGTCCTGCAAAATTAAAGTCAATTAACCAAGGAAAATGTCTTCTAAAACATTCATTGTGGTCAAGGCAACAAGGGGAATGTTGTAATGGGTAATAGGTCACAGGAGGGCAAGATGACACCAGGATCTGCATGAAAATCAATTTCTACCATTTGTCAATTTAAATGGTCTCATGATGTATACAAATATTTCAACTTAACTTTTAATATTCAGTTTCCAAGGAATTCATAGAAATTATGTCAACAACCTTGAAAACAGAATTTTCTCTATACATGTGAACTACACAAGTAAAATCACTACAGGAATATTTTAAATTATCTTATAATGACTTTTACAAATTATGCATTTAATATATTGCAATAAGTGTGTGAGTACAAGCTTTCTGTAACTTAACATATCTTCCAGAGTAACTTTGTTCTGCTATCAAGGGCATCCAGCTCATATTTCCTGCATTTAACAAATGAATTTAGTTGTTCAAATATTTTCTGTGTCTCCTGCTGTACCTGCTATTTGGAAACAGTATTACTATGGCCATAGAGAACAAACTCATTCTGGTATTTTAAAAAACAGTGATGCCTACAAACCACATCAACCACTACCAATGGATAATAACCCTAAGAGTGCAGTAGTGGCACACATAACTTGGTGGTAATCAAAAGATCTCTAATTGGACTTAAGACCCCTCACCAAGAGGAAAATCACTCCTGATATTGAAAACCTAGCTAACTACTGAGAGCTAGCAAATCCATGGTTACTGGAGGAGAATCTATAGCCAATACTTTACTAAACATTATAATCCCTAACAACAATTATAAATGTTTATCCTATATAAAAATGTCACCAAGGAAGCTTCTCTTTGCAACAGATGGAGACCACTACAGAAAGTCACACCCAAGCAAAATAAAGAATTATGAAGCCAAAACCCAGTGACTATATCTATAAAACACTCACATGCCTAAGGTTCAAGGAATATTGTGGGAGAAAGACTGTAAGAGTCAGATCAGAATGTTTTCTGTGATATTTTGTCTCTAGTAATGTAAGAATATATACCCATAAACTCTCAGCAACACAACTTCCCAAACATGAGCTGAACAAGGACAGCACCTAATGACATGCCAATGTGCATAGGGAAAGCCCATGTGACCTCAGCCCTATACAAAGAACTATAGGTAACTAAAGAGTGCTAAGAGCAGGAGAAATAGTATCTCCCAATCCCCCAAAAAAAGCCAGGGGAAGGAAGACTCTGGATGCAGGGACTAAGGAACAGCCTGGAGGTAAGAGCCTGCTGGTTTCCACCTGTGGCAGGAGACCTCTGCCTGGGAGAACAGGCCTCCATAGCCAAACAGCACAGGGGGAAAGAGAGTCACCCACTTGTGTGGAAAAGCCAGCAACAGGACGACTCCAGACGCAGGGACTGGGGAACAGCCTGGAGAGAGAAATGGTCTCCAAGGAATATTGACACCTGGGCGTGAAGGAAAGACAAGCCACAGTCAGAGAGAGAAAGACCAGCTAACACCAGAGATAACCAGATGGCAAAATGCAAGGATAAAAACACAAGGAACAGAACTCAAGACTACTTGGCTTCATCAGAACCCAGCTCTCCCAACATAGCCAGCCCTGGATACCCCAACACACCAGAAAAGGAAGACTCAGACTTAAAATTACATATCAATAGTATGATAGAAGATTTTAAGAATAAAATAAATATTTCCCTTAAAGAAATACAAGGAACACAGGTACACAACTGAAAACCCTTAAAAAGGACACACAAAAATCCCTTAAAGAATTACAGGAAAATACAATGAAATGGGCAGAATTATAGGAAAGCACAATCAAACAAATGAACAAAACCATTCAGGAATTAAAAACAGAAATAAAAACAATAAAGAAATCACAAAGGGAGACAACCCTGGAGTTAGAGAACATAGGAAAGAAATCAGGAGTCATAGATGCAAGCATCACCAACAGAATACAAGAGATGAAAGAGAGAATCTCAGGTGCGGAAGATACCATTGAAAACATGGACATAACAGTCAAAGAAAACAAAAAATCCAAAAAGCTCCTAACCCAAAACATCTAAGATATCCATGATGCAATGAGAAGACAGAACCTGAGGATAATAGGTATAGAAGAGAGTGAAGATTCCCAACTTAAAGGAACAGTAAATATCGTCAACAAAATTATACAAGAAAACATACCTAAGCTAAAGAAAGAGATGAACATAAATATATAAGAAGCCTACAAAATGCCAAATAGACTGGACCAGAAAAGAAATTCCTCCCATCACATCATAGTCAAAACACCAAACACACAAAATAAGGAAAGAATTTTAAAGAAGTAAGAGAAAAAGATCAAGTAACATATAAAGGCAGACCTATCAGAATTACACCAGACTTCTCACCAGAGACTATGAAAGCTAGAAGAACTTGGGCAGATCTCATACAGACTCTAAAAGAACACAAATGCCAACCCAGGCTGCTATACCCAGCAAAACTCTCAATAATCATAGATGGTAAAACCAAAATATTCTATGACAAATCCAAATTTGTACAGGATGTTTCCACAAACCCAGCCCTACAAAGAATAATACATGGAAAATGCCAACTCAAGGAGGGAAACTAGACTCAACAAAAAGCAAGAAAGTAATCTTTCCACAAACTCAAAAGAAGATAGCCACACAAACATATAAAAAACATCAAAAATAACAGGAAACAACAATCACTATTCTTTAATATCTCTTAACATCAATGGTCTCAACTCCCCAATAAAAAGACATGGATAGACAGACTGGATCCATAAACAGGACCCAGCATTTTGCAGCATCCAGGAAACACACCTCCATGTTAAAGACAAACATGAGTAAAGGGCTGGAAAACAATTTTCCAGGCAAATGGCCCCAAGAAACAGACTTGAGTAGCCATTCTAATATCTAATAAAATTGACTTTCAACCAAAAGTCATCAAAAAAGAAAAGGAAGGGCACTTCATACCCATCAAAGGAAGAATCTACCAAGAAGTCTTAATTCTGAACTTCTATGCCCCATATGCAAGAGCACCCACATTCATAAAAGAAACTACTAAACCTCAAAGCACACATTACACCTCACATAATGGTAGTGGGAGATTTCAACAACCCACTGTCAACAATGGACAGATCTTGGAAACATAAACTAAACAGAGACACAGTGAAACTAACAGATGCTATGAACCAAATGGGTTTAACAGATATCTATAGAACATTTCATCCTACATCAAAAGAATATACCTTCTTCTCAGCACCTCATGGTACCTTCTCCAAAATTGTTCATATAATTGATCACAAAACAAACCTCAACAGATATAAGAAGATTGAAATAATCCAATGCCTCCTATCAGATCACTATGGATTAAGGCTGGTCTTCAATGGCAACAACAACAGAAAGCCCACATACACATGGAAGCTGAACAATGCTCTACTCAGCGATAACTTGGTCAAGGAAGAAATAACAAAGGAAATTAAAGACTTCCTAGAATTTAATGCAAATGAAAGTACAACATACCCAAACGTATGGGACACAATGAAAGCAGTGTTAAGAAGAAAACTCATAGCTCTGAATGCCTCCAAAAAGAAACTGGAGAGAGCATATACTAACAGCTTAACAGTACACCTGAAAGTTCTAGAATAAAGAGAAGCTAATATACCCAAGAAGAGTAGAAGGCAGGAAATAATCAAATTATGGGCTGAAACCAACCAAGTGGAAACTAAAAGAACTATACAAAGAATCAACAAAACCAGGAGCTGGTTCTTTGAGAAAATCAACAAGATAGATAAACCCTTAGCCAGACTAACCAGAGGGCACAGAGACAGTATGCAAATTAATAAAATTAGAGATGAAAAGGGAGATACAACAACAGACTCTGAGGAAATTTAAAAAAAAAAAATCATCAGATCTGACTACAGAAGCCTATAAGCAAAAAAATTGGAAAATCTGGAGGAAATGGACAAGTTTCTAGACAGATACCAATTACCAAAGTTAAATCAGGATCAGATAAACCATCTAAACAGTCCCATAACTCCTAAAGAAATAGAAGCAGTCATTAAAAGTCTCCCAACCAAAAAAAGCCCAGGACCAGATGGGTTCAGTGCAGAATTCTATCAGACTTTCAAAGAAGACCTAATACCAATACTCTTCAATCTATTCCACAAAATAGAAACGGAAGGAACACTACCCAACTCATTCTATGAGACCACAGTTACACTGATACCAAGACCCCACAAAGACCCAAAAATAAAAGCAAACTTCAGACCTATTTCACTTATGAATATTGACGCAAAAATACTCAATAAAATTCTTTCAAACCGAATCAAAGAACATATCACAATGATCATTCACCATGATCAAGTAGGATTCATCCCAGGGATGCAGGGATGGTTCAACACCTGGAAATCCATCAATGTAATCCACTACTTAAACAAACTCAAAGAAAAAAACCACATGGTCATTTCATTAGATGCTGAAAAGCATATGACAAGACTTCATGATAAAAGTCTTGGAAAGATCAGGAATTCAAGGAGCATACCTAGCATAGTAAAAGCAATATACAGTAAACCAGTGGCCAACATCAAACTAAATGGAGAGAAACACGAAGCAATCCCACTAAAATCAGGGACTAGGCAAGGCAGTCCTCTCACTCCCTAGCTATTCAATATAGTACTTGAAGTTCTAGCTAAAGCAATTAGACAACAAAAGGAGGCCAAAGGGATACAAATTGGAAAGGAAGAAATCAAAATATCATTATTTGCAGATGATATGATGGTATACTTAAGTGACCCAAAAAACTCCACCAGAGATCTGCTACAGCTGATAAACGACTTCAGCAAAGTGGCTGGATACAGAATTAACTCAAGCAAATCAGTAGCCTTCCTATACTCGAAGGATAAACAAGCTGAGAAAGAAATTAGGGAAATAACACCCTTCACAATTGTCACAAACAATATAAAATATCTTGGTGTGACTCTAACCAAACAAATGAAAGATCTGTATGACAAGATCTTCAAGTCTCTGAAGAAAGAAATTGAAGAAGACCTCAGAAGATGGAAAGATCTCTCATGCTCATGGATCGGCAGGATTAATATAGTTAAAATGGCCACCCTGCCGAAAGCAATCTACAGATTCAAAGCTATTCCCATTAAAAATCCCAACTCAATTCTTCATAGACCTAGAAAGAGCAATTCTCAAATTCATATGAAATAACAAAAAACCTAGGATAGCAAAAACTATTCTCAACAATTAAAGGACTTCTGGGGGAATCAGCCTCCCTGACTTCAAGCTGTACTACAGAGCAGTAATGATAAAAACTGCATGGTATTGGTACGGTGACAGGCAGGTAGATCAATGGAATAGAATCGAAGACCCAGAAATGAACCAACACACTTAAGGTCACTTGATCTTTGACAAAGGAGCTAAAAACCATCCAGTGGAAAAAAGACAGTATCTTCAACAAATGCTACTGGTTCAACTGGTGGTCTACATGTAGAAGATTGCGAATTGATCCATTCCTATCTCCCTGTACAAAGCTCAAGTCCAAGTGGATCAAGGACCTTCACATAAAACCAGATACACTGAATCTAATAGAAGAGAAAGTGGGGAAGAGTCTTGAACACTTAGGCACAGGGGAAATGTTCTTGAACAGAACACCAGTGACTTGTGCTCTAAGATCCAGAATTGACAGATGGGACCGCATAAAATTACAAAGCTTCTGTAAGGCAAAGGACACTGTAAATAGGACAAAACAGCAACCTACAGATTGGGAAAAGATCTTTACCAATCATACATCCGATAGAGGGCTAATATCCAATGTATACAAAGAACTCAAGAAGCTAGACTCCAGAGATCCAAATAACCCTATCAAAAAATGGGGAAGAGAGCTAAACAGAGAATTTTCAACTGAGGAAACTTGAATGGCCAAGAAGCACCTAAGGAAATGTTCGACATCCTTAGTCATCAGGGAAATGCAAATCAAAACCCTGAGATTCCACCTCACACCAGTCAGAATGGCTAAGATCAAAAACGCAGGTGACAGCAGATGTTGGAGAGGATGTGGAGAAAGAGGAACACTCCTCCATTTCTGGTGGGAATGCAAGCTGAATCAACCTCTCTGGAAATCAGTTTGGCAGACCCTCAGAAATTTGGACATAATAGTCCCTGAGGACCCAGCTATTCCACTCCTGGGCATATACCCAGAAGATGCTCCAACATGTAATAAGGACACATGTTCCACTATGTTCATAGCAGCCATATTTATAATAGCCAGAAGCTGGAAACAACCCAGATGTCCCTCCACAGAGGAATGGATACAGAAAATGTGGTACATTTACACAATGGAATACTACTCAGCTATTAAAAACAATGACTTCATGAAATTCGTAGATAAATGGATGGATCTGGAAAATATCATCCTGAGTGAGGTAACACAGTCACAAAAGAATGAACATGGTATGTACTCACTGTTAAGTGGTTATTAGCCCAAAAGTTCGAAATACCCAAGAGTCACTTCTCAGGAACAGTAAGTAGTACTGAGTATGAGGTCCCAGATGGAGGGCTTGGAGAAAGGACTGAAGGAGCTGAGGGAGTGTGCAGCCCCAGGGAGGTAGCAACACTGGCAACTGGCCTGACCCCCCATATTTCTGGAGACTGATCCACCAACTAAAGAATACTCATGGAGGGACCCATAGTGCTGGCCACAAAGACTGCAGAGGAGGGTCTTGTTACCCATCAGGGGGAGGAGAAGCCCTTGGGCCTGAGGGTGTTATGTCCCCCAGTATAGGAGAATGTCAAGGAGGGAAGACGAGAGTGGGTGGGGGGTGGGGTGGGGGCCTGGGTTGGAGAATATCCCCATAGAGACAGGGGGAGGGCGGAGGGAATGGGGAGGTTCCAAAGAGGAGATCTGGAAAGGGGGAAACATTTGAAATGTAAATAAAATATGAAAATAAAAAAAAAAGAGAGGGAGAAAAATAAAATAAAACAAAAACAAAAAACCTTTTAAGATAGGGGAAGTAACAAAATTATTTTTTCCAATTGTTATATTCAAGAGCACAATTATTGATTTGAATTTATAAACCTTGATTTTTGAATGCCAATATTATCATTAAATTCTCATTTTGTGGTTGTAGAACTTAGGGCAGGCTGGTATGAACGTGTAATGGTTTTTACAAAGAAGGAACAGAATCATGCGTGAAAGTGTGTTTGCAGAGGGGGCATGGTATTTTCTATGTTCATTATTTAGTGGGTTAGAGAATAAAAAATATATATATACAAGTGTCAAAAATAACAATCGTTTATTTTATGCATGCCCTGTGACACAATAAAAATAATACAATAGTGACAAAAAAAAGAAAAAGAAAAAAAATTAAAACAAGTCTTCCCCAGGGTAGAACACATCAATTGGTTCTCCAATACCAAATTGTTAGCCCTAAAAAGATACAAACAAGCAACCTTATACAGGTTGAGCAAGTTATATCTAGGGACAATACATTTACATACATGTAAATATGCATGTAATAACAATTGACAACTGAAGAGCATGGATTTGAAGGGGAATGGGGGGTACAGGGAATTTGAAGGCGGTAAGGGAAAGAAAAGGAAGAGAAATGTTGTAATTATATTATCTCAAAAATTAAAGTAGTAGCCAGACCGTGGTGGCGCATACCTTTAATCCCAGCACTTGGGAGGCAGAGGCAGGCAGATTTCTGAGTTCGAGGCCAGCCTGGTCTACAGAGTGAGTTCCAGGACAGCCAGGGCTACACAGAGAAACCCTGTCTCGAAAAACCAAAAAAAAAATTAAAGTAATAAAAAAAAAGTATGTTTTAATGATTTTATGTTATAATGAAGCACGCATTTTTATTGCAAAATATTCAGAAGAAGTAACACAATCATTTCTGTCTTTATCAAAATTGATAGTAAATCTTTTGTATCCTTATGTGTAGAATACAATGCCTCAACATGCTTTGTACTGTGTAATGACCCACGTAGCATACCCATCATCTCAAACATTTATTACAGCTGTGAAATATTCAGTACAATCACATTTTCCATCCACAGTATGTTATCAGAATGATTTGTAAAGTGACCCTCTTCTTTTAAACATGTATTATCTGTAATATTTATTTCCCATTCTCAAGCCCTTTCCCTCAACGTTCTGGTTTTTTTAAAAAATAGGTGCTTCCATCTACAAGCCTAAAAGAATATCATTTATAGTGTCAGGGATTAGTTTTTGCCCACGGGATGGATCTCAAGTGTGGCCAGTCATTGATTGGCCATTCCCCCAGTCTCTATTCCATCTTTGTCCCTGCACATCTTGTGTTCAGAACACAGTTTGAGATGAATTTCTCCTCTTTACTGAGAGTCCTGCCTGGCTACCGGAGGGGAGGTGGCTACTTCAGGCTCCATATCCTGCACTGCTAGGAGTCTCAGCATGAGTCACCCCATAGACTCCCTGGGACCTCCCCACCTTTCTCTCAGGTATCACGCAGCTCTTAGAAAATGCTCCTACCCCAATAATGACACTCTGTTATGCATTCAGACAGGACTCTAGCATAACTGTCCTCTGAGAGCTCCACTCAGCAGCTGATGGAAACAGATGCAGAGACCCACAGCCTGGGAGTCTTGTGAAAGAGATGAGGGAAGAATTGAAGGACCTCAAGGGGATAGAGATGCCACACGATCAACAGAGTCAACTAACCTGGACCCTTGGGGTCTCCCAGAGACTGAACCACCAACCAAAGAGCAAGCATGGGCTGGATCTAGGCCCCCTGCACATATGTAGCAATTGTACAGCTCGCTTGATCTTCATGCCAGTCCCCCAAAACCTGGAGTGGGAGCTGTCCCTGAATCTGTTTCATGCCTGTGAATCTCATTCCCCTAACTGAGCGGCCTTGTCTGACCTCAGTTGTGGCGCAGAGGGGGGGGGGGGGGGGGGGGGGGAATGTTCCTAGCCCTGTAGTGACTTGATGTGCCCGGGTCGGGTCATACCCAAGGGGGTCTCCCTTTCTCAGAGGGAAAGGGGAGGGATGATGGGAGAGGGACTGTGGGAGGGGAAGACCAGGAGAGAGAACTATGATGGAGATGTATAGTGAATAAATAAATAAATTAATTAATGAAAAACATACTACTTGTGTGTTATAATGGCATGTAGGATATTGTTTGTACAGATAAATGCATGAAATGAGTTTCTGCATCTCTTTTTAATTATTTCTATACCCCATGTTACTAAGTATAAGTCTAGAATATTTTGTTTACACATACTGGTATGATGTATGTTGCTTACTGCCCATCAGATTGCCCAGACTACCTCCAAGTTGTTTTATTGTTGAGAATTTCTTACAGGAATATAACATTTCTTGATCAAATCCATATCTCTTTCCTGCCACTGCCATATCTAATGGGAACAGCAAATGGCATAAAACAAGCACAGCTGCTTGACAAAGATCCAGCAAGGCTGGGTTGGATGCTGTAATTGCTGTTTTCCACTTTTGGTCTTGATCTCCATGTGTTTTATGCTTTGGGGGACTTTTAATATTTGTACAGCTTGGGGATATTGGACTGATGGAAATTTTCTTATGAATCATTTATACCTTCTCCGGGGAGTGCTGCTTCTATGTTCCTCCAAGGAAGTCCTGAGCGTATTACCTTTTCTACTTTTAGGGATCTATCCTTATCTGGCCCTACTTGAAGGTCTGCCTTCATCCTGGACATTATGATTCAAATAAAGACAACAGAGATCTTCTTATGAGGCTCTGATTCCGAGATACACTTGAAACATCTGCCCTTGTACTTACTCAGGAACAAGATAATTAGAACAAAGTAAACTATAAAAGGTAAACAAGATGCAGCAGACTAGAGGAGTTAGCAGCAGATCAGGTTAAAAGCTTCTTCTTGCTATACACTCAGGCAGTTATGTGACATATAAGAGTTCAGGTTGCATATCGTATGCCGCTCTAGGAAAAGATACAGCAACAAAGTTAGATTGACTTTATGCCCTAAATAGGAGCACTGATGGACAAAGAATGATGTGGATAAATGGTAAAAGAAAGATGTATTTAGAACTCCCTTTCTTAGAAAAGGTACCTCCAGTAGAGCCACTGTGGTATTGTATGACCAAGGAACAAAATATTTACCAACATTGGACATAGAAATAAACTCTACAAGAATATAAATATTGGCTTATGACAGAAATTGAATTAAAACTGCAGCATCTTTGACCCGAAGATTTTTCTTAGGTCTGATGATTGGCAGTCTCACAATTAAGAATTAATAGTACACTGCTTGAGACATGACAATTGGCCTGGGCCAGCTTGGAAACTCATGCCTTGAAACCATAAGAACTTCCAGCCTAAGAATCGGCTTTTTTTTCTATATATATATATTTTTTTCTTTATTTACATTTCAAATGCTATCTCCTTTCTTGATTTCCCCCCTCCCAGAAACCCCTATCCCATCCTCCATCCCCCATCCCCTGCTTCTATGAAGATGTTCCCCCACCCACCTGCCCATTCCTGCCTCCCCGTCCTCTATTCCCCTACACTGGTGCATCTATCGAGCCTTCATAGGACCAAAGACTTCTCGATCCATTGATGCCTGACAAGGCCATCCTCTGCTATAAACAGATGGAGCCATGTGTACTCCTTGGTTGGTGGCTTAGTCCCTGGGAGCACTGGAGGGGGGGGGAGGTCTGATTGGTTGGTATTGTTGTTCTTCCTATGGGGTTGCAAACCCCTTCAGATCCTTCAGTCCTTTCTCTAACTCCTCCATTGGGGATCCTGCGCTCAGACCAATGGTTGGCTGTGAGCATCCACCTCTGTATTTGTAGGGCTCTGGCAAGTCCTCTTAGGAGACACCTATATTAGGCTCTTTTCAACAAGCATTTCTTGGCATCCACAATAGTGTCCGGGTTTGGTGACTATATATGGGATGAATCCCCAGATAGGACAGTCTCTGGGTGGCTTTTCCTTCAGACTCTGCTCTACATTTTGTCTCCACATTTGCTCTCGTGAGTATTTTATTCCCCTTTCTAAGATGGACCAAAGAACCCACACTTTGGTCTTCCTTCTTCTTGAGATTCATGTGGTCTGTAAATTGTATCTTGGGTAGTCAGAGCTTTTGGGTTAATATCCACTTGTCAGTGAGTGCATATCATGTGTTCTTTTGTGATTGGCTTCCCTCACTCAGGCATACAGTTGACACCAAGAAAATGTCAACGTGTTGTAGAAAAAAAAAAATATGTTTCCAAAAGAAAGAATGATGCTTCATTTTATGATCATCATTGTCAAGATGAAACTTGGATGGAGCACAGCATGCTGCACCAGAGGACTATGGGAAAAGCATAGAACAGGAGCCACCGAGCTAGATGGTGACTGGCTGTTGTAGGCTTGCTTTTCCAATTTAGTAAGCCCCAGGTCTTATTAATTAATCTGGTTTGAATTGTGTGTCTGTTCTGTACAGCCAGAGACTTTTGACTCACTCAGTGACGGGCAAGACTAATTCTAGAGGACAGATTGGGAATGCAAGCTAGACAGCTGCAGCTTGAAAACTGGCCTGGGTGGTTGACATTGTTGTTTTTCCTATGGGGTTGCAAACCCCTTCAGCTCCTTCAGTCCTTTCTCCAACTGCCCCATTGGGGACCCCACGCTCAGTCCAATGGTTGGCTGTGAGCATCTGCCTCTGTATTTGTAAAGTTCTGGCAGAGCCTCTCAGGAGACAGCAATATCAGGTTCCTTTCAGCAAGCACTTCTTGGCATCCACAATAGTGTCTGGGTTTGGTGACTGTATACTGGATGGATCCCCAGGCAGGGTAGTCTCTGGATGGCCTTTCCTTCAGTCTCTGCTCGACACTTTGTCTCCATATTTGCTCCTGTATTTTGATCCCCTTTCTAAGAAGGACTGAAGCACCCACACTTTGGTCTTCCTTCTTCTTGAGCTTCATGTGGTCCATGAATTGTATCTTGGGTATTCGGAGCTTTTGGGCTAATATCCACTTATCAGTGGATATTACCATGTGTGTTCTATTGTGATCAGGTTACCTCACTCAGGATGATATTTTCTAGTTCTATCCATTTGCCTAAGAATTTCATGAATTCATCATTTTTAAGAGCTGAATAGTACTCCATAGTGTAAATGTACCACATTTTTCAGCATCCATTCATCTGTAGAAGGACATCTGGGTTCTTTCCAACTTCAGGCTATTATAAATAAGGCTGCTATGGACATAGTAGAGCATGGATCCTTGTTATACATTGGGGAATCCTTCGGGTATATGCCCAGGAGTGGTATAGCTGGATCCTCAGGAAATACTATGTCCAATTTTCTGAGCAACTGCCAGACTGATTTCCCAAGTGGTTATACCAGCCTGCATTCCCACCAACAATGGAGGAGTATTCCTCTTTCCCCACATCCTCATCAGCATCTGCTGTCACCTGAGTTTTTGATCTTAGTCATTCTGACTGGTGTGAGGTGGAATCTCAGAGTTGTTTTGATTTGCATTTCCCTGATGACTAAGGATGTAGAACATTTCTTGAAGTACTTCTCAGCCATTCGATATTCTTCAGTTGAAAATTCTTTGTTTACCTCTGGACCCCATTTTTTAATAGGATTATTCGATTCTCTGAAGTCTAACTTCTTGAGTTCTTTGTATATATTGGATATTAGCCCTCTATAGGACGTAGAACTGGTAAAGATCTTTTCTCAATGTGTAGGTTGCCATTTTGTCCTATTGACAGTGTCCTTTGCCTTAAAGAAGCTTTGTAACTTCATGAGGTCCCATTTGTCGATTCTTGATCTTAGAGCATAAGCCATTGGTGTTCTGTTCAGGAACTTTTCCCCTGTGCCCATGTGTTCAAGACTCTTCCCCACTTTCTCCTGTGTAAGTTTCAGTGCATCTGGTTTTATGTGGAGGTCCCTTGATCCACTTGGACTTGAGGTTTGTACAAAGAGATAAGAATGAGTCAATTTGTGTCTTTCTACATGCTGACTGCCAGTTGGACCAGCACCATTTGTTGAAAATGCTGTCTTTTTCCACTGGATAGTTTTTGCTCCTTTGTCAAATATCAAGTGACCATTGGTATGTGGGTTCATTTCTGGATCTTCAATTCTATTCCACTGATTTCCTGCCTGTTTCTGAACCAATACCATACAGGTTTTATTACTATTGCTCTGTAATACAGCTTGATGTCAGGGATGGTGATTCCCCTAAAAGTACTTTTGTTGTTGAGAATAGTTTTCGCTATCCTGGGTTTTTTGTTATTCCAAATGAATTTGAAAATTGCTCTTTCTAACTCTATAAAGAATTGATTTAGGATTTTGATGAAGAAAGCATTGAATTTGTAGACTACTTTTGGCAAGATGGCCATCTACTATATCAATCTTGCTAATCCATGAGCATGGGATATCTTTCCATCTTCTGAGATCTTCCTTGATTTCTTTCTTCAGGGACTTGAAGTTCTTGTCATATAGATCTTTCACTTGCTTTGTTGGAGTCACACCAAGGTATGTAATACTAATTGTGTCTATTGTGAAGGGTGTTGTTTCCCTAATTTCTTTTTCAGCCTGCTTATGCTTTGAGTAGAGAAAGGCTACTGAATTGTTTAAGTTAACTTTATATCCAGTCACTTTGCTGAAGTTGTTTATCAGATGTAGGATTTTTCTGGTGGAATTTTTGGGTCACTTAAGCATATGATCATATCATCTGCAAATAGTAATATTCTGAGTTCTTTCTTTCCAATTTTATTCCTTTGACCTCCTTTTGTTCGCTAATTGCTCTAGCTAGAACTTCAAGTACTATATTGAATAGATAGGGAGAGAAGGGGCAGCCTTGTCTAGTCCCTGATTTTAGTGGGATTGCTTCAAGTTTCTCTCCATTTAGTTTAACATTGGCTCCTGGTTTGCTGTATATTGCTTTTACTAGATTTTGGTATGGGCCTTGAATTCCTGATCTTTCTAAGACCTTTAACATAAAGGGATGTTGAATTTTGTCAAATGCTTTTTCAGTGTCTAGTGAAATGATCATGTGGTTTTATTTCTTTGAGTTTGTTTATGTAGTGGATTATATTGATGGATTTCCATATATTGAATAATCTCTGTATCCCTGGAATGAAGCCTAATTGATCATGGTAAATGACCATTTTGTGTTCTTGGATTCAGTTGGCAAGACATTTATTGAGTATTTTTGCATCAATATCCATAATTAAAATTAGTTTGAGGTTCTCTTTCTTTGTATGGTCTTTGTGTGGTTTATGTATAAGTGTAATTGTGGCTTCATAGAACGAATTGGGTAGTGTTCCTTCTGTTTCTCTTTTGTGGAATAGTTTGAAGAGTATTGGTAATAGGTCTTCTTTGAAGGTCTGATAGAGTTCTCCTCTAAATCCATCTGGTCCTGAGCTTTTTTTTGGTTGGGAGCCTATTAATGACTGCTTCTATTTCTTTAGGGGTTATGGGACTGTTTAGATGGTATATCTGATCCTGTTTTAACTTTGGCACCTGGTATCTGTCTAGAAATTTGTCCATTTCATCCAGATTTTCCAATTTTGTTGAATATTGGCTTTTGTAGTAGGATCTGATGATTTTTTTTAATTTCCATGGTTTCTGTTGTTATGTCTCCCTTTTCATTTCTGATTTTATTGATTTGGATACTGTCTCTGTGCCTTCTGGTTAGTCTGGCAAAGGCTTTTACTATCTTGTTGATTTTCTCAAAGAACCAGCTCCTGGTTTTGTTGATTCTTTGTATACTTCTTTTTGTTTCTCTTTGGTTAATTTCAGCCCTTAGTTTGATTATTTCCTACTGTCTACTCCTCTTGGGTGTATTAGCTTCTTTTGTTACACAAAAACAGGAAAGTTTTCTTGTGTAATTTTGTTGAAGATATTTACTGGCCCTTTAAGTTTGGAATCTTCTTCTATACCTATTATCCTTAGGTATTGTCTTCTTATTGTGTCCTGGATTTACCAGATGTTTTGACTAACTAGCTTTTTGCTTTTTGCAGTTTCTTTGACTATTGTGTCAATGTTTTCTATGGTATCTTCTACACCTGAGATTCTCTCTTTTATCTCTTCTATTGTGTTGGTTATGCTTGCATCTGTGATTCTTGATCGTTTTCCTAGGCTTTCTAATTCTGGGGTTTTCTCCCTTTGTTATTTCTTTATTGTTTCTATTTCCATTTTTAGATCATGGATGGTTTTATTCATTTCCTTCACCTGTTTAATTGTGTTTTCCTGTTATACTTTAAGGGATTTTTGTGTTTCCCCTTTAAGGGCTTCAACCTGTTTACCTGTATTCTCCTGTATTTCTTTAAGGGAGTTATTTATGTCCTTTGTAAAGTCCTCTATCATTATCATAAGAAGTACTTTTCCAGTGTGATGGTGTATCCAGAACGTGCTATGAAGATATGAGAATTGGGTTCTGATGATGCCAAGTAACCTTTGTTCCTTATGTTCTAACACTTGCCTCCTGCCATCTGGTTATCTCTAGTGCTACCTGCCCTCACTATATCTGACTGGAGCCTGTCCTTCCTGTGATCTTGGTTGTGTCAGAGCTCCTCAGGGTCCAGCTGTCTCTTTGATCCTATGATTTTAGTATCCTGTGATCCTGAGATCCTGATTGTGTCAGAGCTCCTGAGAGTCAAGCTGCCTCAGGGACACTGAGATGCTGGTGTGACCAAGCTCCTGGGATCTTGTTTTCCTATGATCCTGTGATCCAACTGCTCTGAGTACAGCTGATCCTCTAAGATGGGTCAGGATCTGGTGTCTTCATGGGAGCAGACCAGCTAAAAGTCTGCCCCAGCAGAAGGGACCAGGGGGAAGAGGGGCACCTCTAGATTCTTAAAAGTTGTTTGTGAGACTGGTAAAGAAAAATGATTGTAAAGGAAAGCTCTGTTCTGTCACTGTTTATCAGCAATAACTAAACTTATGACCTAAAAACAGTTAAAACACGTGTCCAGGGACAAAAATGTTATGATGTATGTTTTGGAACAATATAAATCTATCCCTGCCCATTGAGTTCTGTATAAATAAAGAAGCACTCTGACTGAGAGTTATTCAAGCTGCAAGATTCCGCTTGACCCCCATGTCTGACTCACTCCTTGCCTTCTCTTTGGGATCTGGCCATCATTGGGCCTTTCCCTCCCCTACAATTTCTTGCCCCCTTATTCTTTTAGGGCCACTATAAACATGCAAATAATAATGCAAACATCAGGAAACTTTCTGCAACTCCAATTTACAAATTTAGGGTAGCTCAGTTCTTAACATTATGTTCTGTCTCAAGACGGTGCCTGGCCACTGACGTACAAATCACAGAGCATGAAAAAGTCAGATTTCTCTCTACTCTTACTTATCCATTCAAGATCATCATCCACCAAAACCCTTAACTGTACATGGAGCTTGTTAGGTCTGAATGAAGATGGCAATGGCCACTTCTCACCAGCATCCTTTTAATGAAGCTTCTACCTACCCTTCACAATAAACATACCTTCTCATACACACTTGTGCACACACAAAATATATGCACACTCTACACCCTTTCCACATGCATGCACATATACACACATGTGAATCCCTATACACACATATACATAAACACAAACATTTGCAAACACATGCACACCCACATATGCACATGTGCACACACAAAGACACAAAAGCACATGCACACCCTTTATACACACATACACAAAGACACACATGTATATTTGTTTATGTATATATAAAAAACTCTACCAAAATTTGTCACATTTCATTAGAATCTCAAAATATGACCCCATTTAATTTGAAATATGTGGGGAGCCGCCTGAGTCGCACCCACATTCGCCATTACAAGATGGCCCCTACATTCAGCCGAGAACAAGTTGTAAACAGGCTAGTGCGCATGCACCTGGTAATTTTCCACCTCAGAGTCTCAGCCTCTCTCGTGGCGGCATCTGGCCTGATGCGGGGAGCCAATGGGGAAGCTCCATGTCCCAGGCAAGCGCTGTGACCTATATAAGGGACGGGCGTTCTATTGTTCGGGGTCTCCACTCGTGGCAAGCTTATGCTCTCCCTCTCAAGATGCATTAAAGCTTTACTGCAGAAGGATCCTATGTGTGCCGCGTCGTTCTTGCTGGCGAGACCGTAGCGCGGGACATCTGGTGCCGAAACCCGGGAAACTTTGTCATCATCAAGCACCTTTGGAGACCCCCTGGAAACAGGGAGGATTCAGAACTGCAGGGAGGTAGGTTCGGATAGGCATGTTGACCCCTGGTCTTGATTTGGGATTGCCCCCTTTTTGGTCTAACGCTGTTGAAGCTTTGCTAATTGTGTTAAGTGCCCTCATTTTGGTTTTACTGTCTTTGTATTGCTGCGAACAAGGTGAGGCCTGTGTAGATGCTGTAAGGGAGGGGCAAATCACCCCTGAAAGGGTCCAGGATACCATGTCAGAATCCGAACGGAGTGAGAGGATGTGTACCCAAAATCTTAGCAAAGGAAACGAACCTCCTGGTAAGTCTAAGGACGAGGGAGAGATTAAAGACAAAATGGGAAACTGTCCCCCCGACAGGGCTGTGGGCAGAAAAATGATTCTCATACCCAAGAAAAAAGTAAAAAGAAGGGGGGAGAGCCTCTACCCAGTTCAAGACCTTGAGGCTCTTCAATTGGAAACTTCAGACACTGACCCCCTTAGCTCTAGTGAGGAGTCAGAGCTAGAAGAGGAAGCGGCACGGTATGAGGAAGATTGGCCGCCCTGTAATGGGCAGATGAAGCGGCCGCCTTCTTTGGCCCCTACGCGGACCATGCCTTCCGCTCCTCCCCCTTATGAGATGTGTCCCAACTCCTTTTCTTTTCTCTCTGACAAGGTTAGGAGAAAGGTACAAGCCACTTTTCCAGTTTTCGAGGTAGATGGTGGAGGGCGAGTTCATGCCCCTGTAGAGTACAGCCAAATTAAAGACCTGGCTGAAGCGGTCTGAAAGTATGGGGTAAATGCTAATTTTACTATAGTAATGTTAGAGAGATTTGCCGGGGTGTCCATGACTCCCGCCGATTGGCAGATGCTGGCCAAGGCTGCGCTCCCTACAATGGGCCAATATATGGAGTGGAAGGCTTTATGGCATGAAGCTGCACAAGCTCAAGCCAGAGCCAATGCTACGGCACCGACCCCTGGACAGAGAGATTGGACCTTTGATATGTTAACTGGCCAAGGTCCTTTTGCGGCGGATCAGACCGCTTTTCCATGGGGTGCATATGTGCAAGTTTCTAATACGGCCATCAAGGCCTGGAAGGCACTCCCCAAAAAAGGGGAAGCCTCTGGACAACTTACTAAGATCATTCAAGGTCCCCAAGAACCCTTTTCAGACTTTGTGGCCAGAATGACGGAGACTGCGGGGCGCATCTTCGGCGACCCCGACCAAGCGGCACCCCTTGTTGAACAGCTCATTTTTGAGCAAGCCACACAGGAGTGCCGCGCCGCCATAGCGCCAAGGAAAAGTAAGGGGCTACAGGATTGGCTTCGAACTTGTAGGGAGCTTGGGGGACCCCTTACTAATGCGGGGCTGGTGGCTGCTATCATCCAGTCTCAAAAATACCCCAATAAGGGGACAGACAAAAGGGCTTGCTTCCGGTGCGGCCGACTAGGTCACTTAAAAAAAGATTGCAAAGCTCCTACCGTTGAGGCTGGAGCCCCGTCTCGACCACACGGTGTCCTTTGCCCCCGCTGCAATAAAGGTTACCATAAGGCTAGTCAATGTCGCTCTGTCAGAGATATCAAGGGGCGACTCCTCCCTCCATTAGAAGAACAACCACAGAGGATGCCAAAAAACAAGGTGCTGGGCCCTCGTTCCCAGGGCCCCCAGAAATATGGGAACAGGACAGACAGGGGCCAAGAGAGGAGAGACGAGCCCGGGTGGACCTGTGCGCCGCCTCCGACTTCATATTGATGCCTCAGATGGGTGTCCAACCGGTTCCCGTGATGCCAATTGAATCCTTATCACCTGGAACTGTGGGTCTTATAATTGGCAGAGGATCCATGACCTTAAAGGGCCTACATGTTCATCTGGGTATAGCAGATTGTCAATATGCCCTTGAGATCCAAGTCCTGTGTTCTTGCCCCGGAGGGGTTTTTTCCATCACAAAGGGAGATCGGATAGCTCAGCTACTGCTCCTCCCGGACATTGCTGGGCCTTCAAGACCCGGGCAGGCAAAAATGGGCTCCTCTGGCACGGACTCCGCCTACTTGGTTCTCTCACTAAATGAGAGGCCTAAACTAAAATTATGGGTTGAGGGAAAACTGTTTGAAGGCATCATGGACACAGGCGCGGATAAAAGCATTATTTCTTCCCATTGGTGGCCAAAGTCGTGGCCTGTAACTGAGTCATCACACTCCTTGCAGGGCCTTGGCTATCAGGCCAGCCCTGCTATTAGCTCTGTTGCTTTGTCTTGGAAAACGGCTGAGGGACAAAAGGGATGTTTTACCCCTTACGTGCTCCCACTTCCACTTAACCTTTGGGGGCGAGATGTCATGCAAGACATGAGGGTTGTGTTATCTAATGAACATATTTGTTCCCCTCAGGCTAGACGTATTATGGGCAAAATGGGATATGTAGAAGGAAGGGGTTTAGGGCCTATGGGCCATGGTAGAACTGAACCCATTCAATCCACTAATAACCCTGACAGACAGGGCCTGGGTTTTTCCTAGGCGCCATTGAGGCAGCACGACCCATCCCGTGGAAAACGGAGGACCCGGTTTGGGTTCCTCAATGGCCTTTGTCCTCTGAAAAACTGGAGGCTGCTACTCAAATAGTACAGGAGCAGTTAAGGTTGGGACATCTAGAGCCTTCTACTTCCCCCTGGAATACCCCGATATTTGTAATCAAGAAAAGGTCGGACAAATGGAGGCTGCTCCATGACCTAAGAGCCATCAATGAGCAGATGGATTCCTTTGGCCCAGTACAGAGGGGTCTTCCAGTCCTTTCCGCCTTACCCAAAGGTTGGAGCCTAGTTATTATAGATATTAAAGATTGCTTTTTTTCTATTCCCTTATATCCCTTAGATAAACCCCGTTTTGCATTTACGCTTCCTTCGGTTAATCATGTGGAGCCTGATAAGAGGTTTCAATGGAAGGTTTTGCCTCAGGGCATGGCAAATAGCCCCACCATCTGTCAGTTATATGTTCAAGAAGCTTTGAGACCTTTGAGGCGACAATTTCCTTCCCTGATTTTGATTCACTATACGGATGATGTCCTTCTGTGCCATAAAGATTTGACAGTTTTGCAAAGGGCCTATCCTTTATTACAGTCCCTCTTGTCACGCTGGGGTCTACAGATCGCCGCTGACAAAGTTCAGATTTCTGATACGGGACATTTTTTGGGGTCAATTATCCTCCCTGATAAGATTGTCCCACAAAAGGTAGAGATAAGAAGGGACCACTTAAGGACCCTTAATGACTTTCAAAAATTATTAGGAGATATTAACTGGCTCAGGCCTTTTTTAAAGATTCCCTCCACAGTCCTGAAGCCACTGTTTGACATCCTTGAGGGTGACAGCCACCTGACCTCTCCAAGGTCCCTCAATTCTCCAGCAAAACAGGCCTTGCAGCTAGTAGAGCAGGCCATACAGGAAGCCCAACTGACACGCCTTGATGATACATTGCCTTTTTCCTTGTGCCTTTTTAAGACAAAGGGATTGCTTACTGCCGTGCTGTGGCAAAATGGCCCACTCTTATGGATCCACCCTAATGCTTCACCAGGAAAAATCATTGACTGGTATCCCAATGCCGTGGCACGACTTGCCTTGCGGGAACTTAAGGCCTCCCTCACTCACTTTGGGAGACATCCAGAAGTGCTAATAGTCCCGTACACTTTGCCTCAGGTCCAGACCCTGACAGCTGCCTCCAATGAATGGGCCATATTGATAACCTCATTTCCGGGACAGATAGACAATCATTATCCCCGGCACCCTATTTTGCAGTTTGCCTTATCCCAAGCTGTGGTTTTCCCTCGCGTGACATCCCCTGTGCCCTTATCAAATGGCTTGGTAGTTTATACTGATGGCTCCAAGACGGGGATAGGAGCCTATGTGATTGGCACTCAGGTTGTCTCAAAAGAGTATAATGAAACCTCCCCCCAGGTTGTTGAATGTTTGGTGGTTCTGGACGTATTACAGAACTTTTCTGATCCTGTAAATATTGTTTCTGATTCTAGTTATGTAGTCAATGCAGTTAATCACCTTGAGCTTGCTGGAATTATTAAGCCATCCAGTAAAGTGGCTTCCATCTTTCATAAAATCCAAACTTGCTTGTTAGCCAGGCGGCACCCGTTTTATATAACTCATATATGGGCACACTCAGATCTCCCTGGCCCTATGGCACAGGGGAATGACCTGGCTGACAAAGCTACAAAAATGATTGCAGTTGCCATGTCTTCCAATTTGGAAACCGCCAAGACCTTCCACGAGTGGTTTCATGTGACGGCTGAGACACTACGCCGTCGATTTTCCCTGACTAGAAAAGAGGCTAGAGAAATAGTTACCCAATGTCACAATTGTTGTCAATTTTTACCTATACCTCATGTGGGGATCAACCCAAGAGGCATCAGACCGTTACAGGTCTGGCAAATGGATGTTACCCATGTCACCTCTTTTGGGAAACTCCAGTATTTACATGTTTCTATTGATACTTGCTCTGGTGCTTTGCACGCCACTCCCCTATCAGGAGAGAAGACTTCCCATGTAATTCAGCACTGTCTCGAGGCCTGGAGTGCCTGGGGCAAACCCAGAGTCCTTAAAACAGACAATGGGCCGGCCTACACTTCTCAAAAATTCAAGCAGTTCTGCCATCAGATGGATGTAACCCACTTGACTGGCCTGCCCTATAACCCTCAAGGGCAAGGCATCGTGGAACGTGCCCACCGCACCTTAAAGTCTTACTTAATAAAACAAAACGGGGGAATGATGAAGGACCTCCCTTCAGTGCCGAGGACTATGATTTCTATGGCACTATTTACTTTAAATTTTCTAAACCTAGATGAACAGGGACAAACAGCAGCCGAGCGTCACTGCTCAGAGCCAGATAGACCAAGAGAAATGGTAAAATGGAAAGATGTGTTATCTAATGAATGGAAAGGACCGGATCCTATTCTTATAAGATCCAGGGGAGCTGTATGTGTTTTTCCACAGAAAGAAGAGAACCCCTTTTGGATCCCTGAAAGGCTCACCAGGAGGGTGATAAAACAAAGAAATGAGGTGGAATGCCCAGCAGAACCAAAGGGTCCGACTGCCCTGCCTGATCCTGCTGATGACGGCGAGCACCCCGATGGCTCGAGAAGAACTGCGTTGGGGAATTATGTCCACCTTCCCACTGCCGATGCCAGTGATGCATGATGCACAGTATATGTTACAGAATTGGACCCTTAAATTTGATGAAACCCTGCGGGAACTGCGGACAGCAATTATTCAGATCAACTCCACCCGTCTTGACCTGTCCTTGACTGAGGGCCTCTCTTCATGGATTTCCTCGGCAATTTCTTATTTCAAGGAATGGGTGGGGGTGGGATTGTTTGGAGCAGCGCTCTGCTGTGGGTTGGTGTTGCTCCTATGGCTCATCTACAAACTCAGGGCCCAGACTAAAAGAGACAAGGTGGTCATTGCGCAGGCGCTTGTTGCCTTAGAACAAGGAGCCTCGGCCGGTGTTTGGCTAATAGCAGTAGGTCGCCAGCCAGCCAGTTCTTGCACACCCGCGAGTCTAGTCTCATTGCACTGGGTAGAATGTTTGGTCTGAGCAGCTCTTGAGGGATGTCGAGCAAAGCATCGCACAAGGCGGTCATCGTTGTGGGCCGCCTTGGGAGATATGTTATCTACATGAGGGTTGAGTGCCCTAGTTTCCCTCCCTCTAAAAAACGGCACTGGGCGGGTCAGGAAGACCTCGGGCGCGCATGAGCTTAGGGGTCTTCTCCTGTACAAGGCCCAACCTTTTGGTCAGGGGATTTGACCTCTGTCTCCGCCCTCTTAAGAGTGTCCTACTTTGCTTACAGAAATAAAAAGGGGGAGATGTGGGGAGCCGCCTGAGTCGCACCCACATTCGCCATTACAAGATGGTGCCCACATTCGGCCGAGGACAAGTTGTAAACAGGCTAGTGCGCATGCACCTGGTAATTTTCCACCTCAGAGTCTCAGCCTCTCTCGTGGCGGCATCTGGCCTGATGCGGGGAGCCAATGGGAAAGCTCCATGTCCCAGGCAAGCGCTGTGACCTATATAAGGGACGGGCGTTCTATTGTTCGGGGTCTCCACTCGTGGCAAGCTTATGCTCTCCCTCTCAAGATGCATTAAAGCTTTACTGCAGAAGGATCCTATGTGTGCCTCGTCGTTCTTGCTGGCGAGACCGTAGCGCGGGACAGAAATACTCTTTCCAGAATTAATCAAGTTAGAAATGAGAACATTAGCATGAATATTAACAGATGTTTTGAAATTGTAAATTTTAAACAGGAAGAGAGAGAGAGAGAGAGAGAGAGAGAGAGAGAGAGAGAGAGAGAAGCTGGTACTGGGGCTCATAAGTTAAGAAGTACCTAAAACAGCCCACTGGATACTCCCCCCCCAATATATTTAAAGGGTATAATCACTTATAACTTTATTTGTTCAGTTGTTATATAAACCTCAGAAAATTGATGCCATATTGGAACATAGTACTGAGGGTCATGATCATATATTTAACTATAGGAAAAAACTCTCTCTTGCACCTGTGAACTGAGTGCTGTTCCTACATTGAGAACTAATACATAGATGGAACATCTCTTTATTCCTTCTCTGGTTTTATTTATTTATACAAATTTTGCAGTTTACTTCTTTTTTTCCTGGTTATTCTAACTAAATGTTAATCAGCTTTATCAAAATTTTTGAAAAACACAATAGTTTATTTGCTTGCTTATTTGTTTTAGTCTATATATTTACATTTTTTCCTTTACCTATGGATCCTAAGGCTAACATGAATGCAGGATCTTCATTTCTAGCTTTGAGACTGTTATGATTTTAGCAAAAAACAAAAAAGCTTTATATAGTTGGTTTTTCACATGCTTTTTGTTTTTACTTATGTCTGCTCTGATTTTTATTATTTCTTTCCTTCTGCTAAATTTGGGTTTCATTTCCTCTTATCCATTTCGAAAATGTTTTTATTTTTACTCTGCATATATTCAGCTAATTTGATTTATACTTCACTTTAAAACTGGGAATCTCTTTCCTAATTTCTTTTTTTCTCCATTAACTTATTTATTTATTCACTGTTTATCACCATCACAGCCCCATCCATTCCCAGCACCCCTTCTTTGCATAGCCCCTCCTCCATCCCTTTCCCTTCTCCTCCAAGAAGGGTAAGGATGCCCTGGGTGCCATCCAAGCCTGGTATATCAAGTCACTGCAGACTAGGCACATCCTGTCCCACTAAGGCCAGACAAGGCAGCCCAGTTAAAGGAATAGGATCCACATGCAAACAACACAGTCAACAACAGCTCCCTCTACACATGTGGGAGGACTCCAAGCCCTCTCCCACCCCTCCCCTCATCTGATAGCCATCCCCATTCCCCTCCTTGTCCCCTCTAAAGAAACATTCAATGTCATTAGTCATCAGGGGAATGCAAATCGAAAAGACCCAGAAATTTCATCTTACACCAGTCAGAATGGCTAAGGTCAAAACATCATGTGGCAGCACTTGCTGGCAAGTGGAACACTCTTCATTTGCTGGTGGGAATGAAACTTGGAAAATCACATTGGGAATAGTTCTATCTCAAGACCCAGCTATACCCCTCCTGGGCATATACCCAAAAGATGTTCAACCATCCCATAAAGACACTTGCTCAACTATGTTTACAGCAGCTTTATTTATAATAGCCAAAACCTGGAAACAACCTAGATGTCCATCTACTGAAGACTAGATAAAGAAAATATGGTACATCTATACACAATGGAACAATATGCAGCTGTTAAAAACAAAGACATTATAAATCTTAAAGGCAAATGAATGGAACTTGAAAATATCATCCTGACTGAGGTAACCCAGACCCAGAAAACATTTATGGTATGTTCTCACTTATAAAAGGACATTAGCCATAAAATGCAGGATAACCACTCTGCAATCTATAGACCCAAAAATCCTGGGTGATATGGAGGTCCCAAAGAAGGGAGTTAGAATCTCACTCAGAAGGGGAAACTAAATAGTCATCAGAGATGGATGAAGATAGGAAATTGGGTATGAGAAAGTCTAATTGAATGTAAAATCATCCATTATTTAAAGTTAATTTTAATTTTTTTTTTCTTGATAAGGGGTAATGACTCAGAAGTTAAGAACACTGGTTGCTCTTCCAGAATATCCAGGTTCAATTCTAAGCACCCAAACTGTGGCTCACAACTACCTGTTATTCCACTTCCAGGGAATCTCTTTTATCCTCCACAAGCACCAGACATACAAAGGTGCCCCACAGGTATAGACGCAAGGAATACACCCATATAGATAACATTTTAAAAAATAAAATTAAAAAAATATCCTGAAAATTAGACCTATGCTGTTTGATCAAAAGATATTGGTTTTGTTTATTTTTATTTGAAACAGCATAATTGTAGTGAATATGCATAAAGGACAAAATGCTAAATAAAAGAATTCTACCAAGAAAAAAAAATCTCAACCACCTGAAAATGAGAGAAAATTCATGATATTTGTCATGTATTCTTCTATGTCTGACATTTTTTAAAAAAGTATGATGATGTCCAGCTATATCCATTTCCCACTAAATTACATAATTTTATTTTTCTTTATGGCTAAACATATATATATATATATATATAAACAAGTTGGGGTTTGGGGGTTTTGTTGTTGTTATTCATGTTTCTATTAACAGACACTCAGGGGGAGTTCTGGAGCTTAGTGTCATAGTTTGGTTTTTGTTGCTGTGATAAAATGCTAAGCAAAAGCAACTTGAAGGAACAACTTACAGGTTACAGAACAGCATGGAGAAAAGTCAAGGCAGGGACTCAAGACAAAAAGCTGGAGGCAGGGACTGTATTAGAGACCATGGAGAAATGCTGCTTTGTGGCTTACTCTCCAAAGCTTATTCAGCTTGCTTTCATTTTTAAAAAAAAAAAATGATAAAAATGACTTTATTCATGAGATTCTGGGATGGTACAATGTATGCAAATAAATTTAATAAATCATAAAATTGATTTGAAGTAAAAGCTCACATGATTGTATCAGTAAGTAAAGAAAAGGCCTTTGGACAAATCCACCATCACTTCATGATAAAAGTTGTAGAGAGAGTAGGACTGGAGGGATTATAACTCAGCATGATTGTTTTTTGTTTTTTTTTTTTTGATACTTTATTTACATTTCAAATGTTTTCCTCATCACCTCCCATGGAGTGGCATCTCCAACAACAGGATGGACCCTCCCGTATCAATCACTAATGAAGAAAATGCTTTGCAGACATGCAGCAGGCCAATCCAATGGAGGCAATTCCTCAATTGAGGTTCTGTCTTCTCATGAGATGCTAGCTTGTGTCAAGTTGACAAAAACTAACCAGCACATGTAGTTAATTGTGAGTACTGCTGCAGTATACCTAATGGGAAGGCATCTTTATAGAACTTTGCCTTATAGACTTTTGGGTCCATATACTCAGAAGTGATATAGTTGGTTCATAAGGTTGTTCTATTTCTAGTGTTTTGAGGAGCTTTAATACTGATTTCCATAGTTCCTAGAACAATTTAGACACATCTTTGCCAGGATCTGTTGTTTGTTTTCTGAATGATAGTTATTATGACTGGGGAGGGATGGAATCTCACTATAGTGTTAACACCTACTTCTCCAATAGCTAAGCATGTTGAACTTTTTTTTGTTTTTTGTTTTGTTTTGTGTGTTTATTGGTCATTTATTTCTACTTCATCTTGTGATATGTTTGCTATTTATCCCACTTATTGAGGTATTTGCTTAGTTTAGTGGGTTCTTTAAGTATTCTGGGCATTATTTCTTCGTAAAATCTATTGCTTTCCTTCTTATGGGTGTGTTGCTCATTTTTCTCCACACTTCTCAGGTGTCTTTTCACTTCTTTGTTGTAAATTTTTGCTCTGCTTCTTTCTTTGGATGAGAGTTGCTTTTTCTTTTTTTGACCTTGTCCTTTGTTAGATCACATGGAGGCAGCTTCCAGCCAGTCATTTTAACCTACAAGTCTCATGGTTGTTTTGAGACATTTGCTGGCTGGCACAGTACAATGAAGCAAATGACTGATCAAATAATTAAGTAAATTCCCACATTAGAAATTACATCCTGGGAGAGGCAAATTTCTTTGTATGGTCCTTGATCTAAGTTTGAGGAACTTTAATTTATTCATGTTGATATGTGTTGGTTTAGGTTAAAGTTTCCTGACAAAACGTTAAAATGCCAACTAACATGGAATTGGTCTAAAGGATTTCAGTAAGATACTTTCCTGACAAGATATTTCAGTGAGCTCTTCTGAAACTAGTAAGTCAATTGATAGGCTTGAAATACAAGTGTAAAGTCTAAAGGCATAAATAAAAGAAGAAGGAGGTGGAAGAGGAGATGGAGGAGGAGGTGGAGGAGGAGGAGAAGGTGGAGGAGGAGGTGGAGGAGGAGGGGGTCCTATGTTTTATTTGAATAGCGAGAGAATGAGCCAAGAGAAGAATGCAAGTAGACATCATGTACACATTTCCTTCACCCTCCAATCAAATTGGATTGAAGTTGAAATTAACTTTTCCTTGTACTCAAAATATTTAAGTGATTATATTTAGAAATGATAATGAACTATGAAGTTCATGGGTTAAACTGGGAGGAAAAATGATTATTTACAAAAGAAGAAAGAATAAAAATTACATGTAACGTCTAAAAAGCCATTTATCCCCTCTTAAGATTGTTAGGCAAAATTCTATTTGCGGGATCAACATCAGTATGATATTGTAGAGTTGTGTGGACCCAAGGAAAAAAAAAGTTTTCTTTTCTTGAGTGTTCCTTACAAAAACCAAGGACCTAAGTCTACTATTTTTCCCCTTGAGACAGGGTTTCTCTGTGTAACCCTGTCTGTCCTGGAACTCACTCTGTAGACCAGGCTAGCCTCAAACTCGAAGATTCACCTCCTTCTAGCTTCAATTGCTGTGATTAAAAGTATATGCTACCACTATCTAACAAAACTCGAGTATTTTAATTAACTTTGAAATGCTCAACGTTCTAAAAACTCACAGCTTTGAAAATAACCACACTAAGTACTGTTGAGTGAAACTCAGAAAACATCATAAGTATGACATAGTATATGATATTGAACATGGACAGAAAACAGATATAATTTTTTTAAAAGAACAAAGATGAGTTAAATCTGAATAAACTGAAATTTGGAGTAATGTTGGTGTCCCACATAATGGAAAGTATGTCAGGCAGATGAATAATGATAACATCAGCAGAATCTAAGGTTAAGTAAAGGGCATAAGGAGACTGTTCCACCTTTTAACATTTATGAATCTGAAGTAATTTACAGATAAAGCCTCAAAGCTTAATAGGTAAAGTAAGTAACATCTAGCTAAATATCATTAAAATTTGGATTAAAAGTATAACTTGATCATTTGTTAAAATTCAGTATTCATTTCACATGAAAAACATAAGGAGGATAATATATGTGATCATGTCAGTGATAAAACAGTTGGATAGCACCAGACTCCCTAAGGAAATGTCATCTGAAATGACATGTGAGAGCCGAATCTGTCTACATAGATTCAGTATTTAGACTGTCCATGTGTTACTTTAATCATCATGGAGCAAACACTTAAGATTCTAGTAGCTAAGACTTACTTAAACAAGGAAATACTCAGCTCATTTGTAACTTGTTTTGAAACACAAAACTCTACGATCTACTTTAAGTATAATGGTTTTCTGAAGCTGCATGATCCATAGAATCTTACAACTCAAAGGAATTTTTCTTCCTTCTCTATGATTCAGGTGCTGGGTTTTTGCCAACTTCTCCTTTTACACTCTCATACAACTACTTGTTCCCTCATCTATCTGAATTCCATTCCGAAGCAGCAGCAAAACACTCCTCAGGAACATGCATTAGGTGGTTGCACTTCTGTCTCTGAGTATTTCTTTAAACTAAGACACTGGCATTACTAGCAGCTCAATCCACCTGCCCTTCCTTCAAGATTTTGATCATTCTTCTGATTTAAGTTTCAATAATTCTGATTCTTTCTCTTCATTTTCCTGCCTCTAGATGTACATTCTTCTTGCCTTCTTAAAAATGCCAGTTTTGTATTTATAGATTTTTTTTCTTTTTCAAATAGCTATTCACACTAGTTTAAAACCAGTCATGTCAGAAATTTCTTGTTATTTTATTTGAGACATAATTGGTTTTTATTTGTGATTAAAAAATGTGAGCACCTCATTGTGTAAAGTGTAGGGAGTGGTCTGGTGATCCTAACAGAGAAAGGTAGCTCCGTGAGCAGATAAAACAGACTAGAATATGAATCAAAGAAGAGAGATTTTGGGAAGAGGATGATTCCTCATTACGTTCACTCTACATTTTCTTTTCCATATCTTGGTTTTTGTTCGGCTTTCCTTAGAAGCTGAACAGCTTAGAAATTGTGTTTGATCATGAAAGGCTCCTTTAGCACTGTGAGCCCTTTCTGGTCTTGTCTTTGCAGCTGTAAACTTGTCTAAAGCAACGGCTTCTCATGAAGATTAGTCAGCGTATTTTTACATATAATCAATAATTGTATTAAAATTTCTCTTTCAAAAAAAATGGATGGGACTTTGAAGAAGTCAAACTAGCAAATAAATGGTTGACAAGAGACTAAAGAGAAGGAAAATAAATAATCAGAATAGTAATTTAAAAATCAGATGAAGTAGAAACTTTAAATAAGATTTAAATTTGAACATGTTCCCCTCTTCCCCTCCCTGTCCCCTTTCTTACCCAGGATCCTCCCTCCCTCCCCCCTCCTGTGATTGCTTTCTTCTCCCTCCCAAGTGGAACTGAGGCATCCTCACTTGGGCTTTTCTGCTTATTAACCTTCTTGAGTTCCATGGACTGTATCTTGGGTATTCTGTACTTTTATTTGGCTAATATCCACTTATTAGTGAGTACATAACATGCATGTCATTTTGGGTCTGAGTTACCTCACTCAGGATGATATTTTCTAGTTCCATCCATTTGCCTGCAAAACTCAGGATGTTCTCGTTCTTAATAGCTAAGTAGAATTCCATTGTGTAAATGATCCACATTTTCTGTATCCATTCTTCTGTTGTTGGACATATGGGTTGTTTCCAGCTTCTGGCTATCACAAACAAGGCTGCTATGAACATAGTGGAACACATTCCTTTGTGGCATGGTGGAGCATCTTTGGAGTCTATCCCAAGAATGGTATAGCTGGATCTTTAAGTAAATCTATTTCTAATTTTCTTTCTTTTTTTTTTTTCTTTTCTTTTTTTTCCCCCAAGACAGGGTTTCTCTGTGTAGCCCTGGCTGTCTTGGAACTCACTCTGTAGACCAGGCTGGCCTTGAACTCAGAAATCCTCCTGCCTCCACCTCCTGAGTGCTGGGATTAAAGGCGTGCGCCACCACTGCCCGGCTATTTCCAATTTTCTGAGGAATCACTAGATTAATTTTCAGAAGGGTTTTACCAGTTTGTAATCCCACCAGCGATGGAGGAGTATTCCTCTTTCTTCACATCCTCACCAACATGTGCCTGAGGTTTTTATCTTAGCTATTCTGATTCGTGTAAGATAAAATCTCAGGATCATTTTGATTTGCATTTCCCTGATCTCTAAGGACTTTGTACATTTCTCAGACATATGAGATTCCTCTGTTGTGAATTCTCTGTTTAGTTCTATTGGGTATTGGGTGGGGGAAAGGACTGAAGCCCTGAGGGCCAGCAGAAACAATAGAAACAGGCAACATTGGGAGGTAGAAGTGGGGGGGGGGACCCTCCAGAATGTATCAGAGACCTGGGAGATGAGATACTCTCAGGACTCAAAGGAAGGGACCTGAGATGAAATGCCCTACAATGGGGAGAGGGAACTTATAGAGCCCATCTCCGACAGAAAGAAAGGTCATCAAGTGAGGGATAGGGTTGACATCCCACGGTCAAAAACTCTGACCCAGAATTGTTCCTGACTGAAAGAACAGCAGGGATAGAAATGGAGAAGATCCTGAGGAAAAGGAGGTCCAATGACAGCCCCAAAGTGGGATCCAGTTCAAGGGGAGGCCCCAAGGCCTGACACTATTACTGAGGCTATAGGGTGCTCACAAAAAGGGGCCTATCATGACTGCCCTCTGGAAGACCCAACAAGTAGCTGAAAGAGTCAGATATTTATACCCAATCAATGGACAGAAGTTGCTGATCCCTGTGGTTGAATTAGGAGAAAGCTGGAAAAAGCTGAGAAGGAGGGTGATCCTGTAGGAGGACCAGCATTCTCAATTGACTTGGATCTCAGCGATCTCTCAGACAATGGACCACCAATCAGGCAGCATATACCAGCTGATATGAGGCCCCCAACACATATGCAGCAAAGGACTGCTGGGTCTGAGTTCAGTCAGAGAAGATGCACCTAACCCTCAAGAAACTGGAGGCCCTAGGGAGTTTAGAGATCTGGTGGGTTGGAGGGTAAGAGATAGGGACAGCCTTGTAGAGATGCGGGGAGAGGGGGTGTGTGTGAATGGGATGTGGAATAGTCAGAGAGTAGACCAGGATGGGGATAAAATTTGGATTGTAAAATAGATTAAATTATAAAAACGATTTAAATTTGGAAAAATAATCTCAAAATTGGAAAATACAATGTCAGATAGCCTACCATATTCATGGTTGCAATGAGTGGCTTCTGAGAATGTAGACTTAAAGACTACAGTGGAAGACTGCTTCTTGCTCCTGATATGCCTTTCCTGGCACTATTATGTAGGCTAATGATTCCTGGGCAATAGTCCATGCTATTGGACAGGTTTCCTGCAGAATCTATATGAAGATGTACTTTCATATAGTAATGCTGTGTAGATGAATTGATATGTCATAATTCCTGATAATGATTTTATATAATTCCTGAATTTATACACATAATCTCAAGTGCCCTGTATAATAAAAGCTGCAAATAGAGCTCTGTAAAGCTTCACAAGTCATGGGTTAATAGGAAAAGAAAGCAGGATTGGAACAAACTTACAATGAAGGAAAACATCCTTTGTAGGTTAGAAATGAAGCCACTGTCAGGTAACTAAAGGTCATAAACTGAGAATAGGCAATTTATTGTAGGTGCAAGGACAAGAAATGATATCTATCTATGTAAGACTTCAAAATAGTGAGACACAAGGCAGATGATTTGTCTCATGACAAAACCATGCTAACTTATGACATAAAAAGTACTGCTTTAAAATTAACTTATAGAATTAATAACACATAATGAATGTTTAATCAAGTATTAATATTAATGGAAAGACATGTAAACAATTATGCTGTAACTCCTTATCCATCTATGACATGAATTATTGCCTTAAACTTAACTATGAACTTATAAAGGTAAGAGTGCTTAGAAAACGATGAGTTAAGTTATCCTGACAAAGTATAAATACTAAGAATGACAATAAAGAGATGATTTAAGCCTTCTCTGCTTAATCCAGTTGTGTGTCTCTCTGTGTGTGCCTGAACTTTCTCTCTTTTCCTTCTTTTTTTCTTTTCTTTTCTTTCCTCAAAGAGTTAACAAACTTCAAGCCTCTTCCCTGGTCAGCAAAAGGCCCTTGAGCCAGAGACAAAAGAACTCTAGTAACTAAGCTATTTTTTAATCCCACCACCACCACCACTATCAGGGGAGTTAATCTTTAGAAGTCAGTGGCTTTTGGCCACAGAATAAAAAAGAGTCAAAGAAAGAGAAAATTTTATCAAAAGTAAGTAACTTTTGCCCTGACAATGCCATTCTTCCCTGTCTTCCCAGGAAACTTTGTGATGCTAGGCTGGGCACTGGCAATGCAAAAAAATATCATTCACATACTGATTTTTACAAACAGATTCTTGAACGTTGTTCATTATTGCATTCATTACCCAGGTAACATCATTGCTGAGGGATGGTATGCGAAAACTTTAGTTTTCAAGTATGTATTATTTTAGACAGATTTTTTTTAATTTTATGTATATGTATGATTTTTCTACAAGTAGGTATGTATACTACATGCATGTTGGATCTGGCAGAGTCCAGAACATGCAATTAGAGCCGTTGAAACTGGAATTACAGATAGTTGTGAGCCTTCATGTGGGTGCTAGGAACCAAATTTGGTCTGCTGTAAAAATACAAAGTGTCTTAAATCACCGAGCCATCTTTACATCCCATCAAGTTTCTTAATGACACTATTTAGTAGGTGGTAATTTCACTCTAATTTTGGAGAAAGCAAGCAAGGGCAAACATTAAATTAGTACACAGAACATTCTAGGTAAATATAACACGGTAAATAGAGCAATGTCCTCCTGAATTTTGTGCTCACATACCTTCAATATATTTAAGAAATTTTATTGTAACTAACAAATTGACTGCATAGTCTTCTCATTGCTACCTTCATCTCTTTATTCCTAAGTGTATAAATCACTGGATTTAGAAAAGGAGTGATAACTGCATCAAAGATGGCAAGAAATTTATCCAGATGTGATGTTGGAAAAGGCCATGTATAGAAGAAGATTAAAGGTCCAAAGAACAAAACTACCACCATGACATGAGCTGACAGAGTAGAGAGGGCCTTATATAAACTACCCAAAGATTTCTTTTGAACAGTCACCAAAATAAATACGTAAGAGATGATCAGAATTAAAAAGGAGACCACAGAAATGAACCCACTGTTAGCAGTAACCATAAACTCCAATGTGTATGTGTCCACACAAGCAAGTTTAATAAACCGAGGAAGGTCACAGAAAAAACTGTCTAATTCATTAGGACCACAAAAGGGCAAGTCTACCAAAAAACTCAGCTGAGTCACTGAGTGGATGAAGCCAATAATCCAAGAAGCAACCAAAATCAAAGTACACTTTTGTGGGCTCATGATGGTCAGGTAGTGCAGAGGCTTACATATGGCAACATATCTATCAAATGCCATGGCTATGAGCAGCACCATCTCAGTGCCACCTACTGCATGGATAAAAAAGATCTGAGTGATGCAACCCCCAAAAGAGATGGTTTTGTGCCTTTTGAAAAGATCATAAATCATCTTTGGTGTTGTAGAGGAGCAGAATATCAAGTCAATGATGGAAAGATTGCCTAATAGGAAGTACATAGGGGATTGTAATTGGGGGTCTGCGGTTACAGTTAGCACAATAAGAAAATTTCCCAACAGACTTGCCACATAGAACACACAGGAAAAGAAGAAGAGAAATAGCTGGATTGCCCATGAGTTGGAGAGTCCCAGGAACACAAACTCAGATACCACAGAGCAGTTTGCTTCACCCATTGCCTCTGGTGAAAACCCTCGTGCTAGCTGAAATAGGAGAATAAGGAGAAACTTTGATTTAGGACAATAGCATTCAGTTAACCAAGTCACATAAAAAACTAACATGCCTTTAGAAACAGTTTAAGGAAAATATTAACTATTTGTCTACCGGGAAATGCCAAGAGCAAAAGAAATAGTCTTCTCCAGGGGAGAATCCATCAATTGGTGTCAAAGAGAGCACTATGCAGTAAGCCTGAAATCAAATACATACAATTAACATTATATAGATTGAGCACATTATGTTTATGTATTTGAGAAGATAGATAGATAGATAGATGATAGATAGATAGATGTAAAGATTTAGCAACAATTACAGAAAAAGAGGACATGAATTTGAAACAAAGTATTGGGAAATACGTAGAGGAGGTTGGGGGAAATAAATGAGTTATTGATGTAATAATAAATGGTAAAAAAAAAAAAAAGTTAAAATAAAAATGAAAAAGGTAAAAAAGTGCTTCCTCCAGGCCAAATAAACATAATTGATATTTCTCCCATATATCTTTTTGTCCAAAATGTACCTCTAAAATTACCTTTTTCATTACTTGAACAAATATAATTGTTATATTTTTTAAATACAATTTTGTAGGAATATCTTTCTGAATACTCTGAGCTAAAAGGCTTTCTGTGCATTAAATGTGAAATTCTATTGACCATGGTTTTCAAATTTTGGAGATTGATTATATATATATATATATATATATATATATATATATATATATATATATCTCACAGTAAAATGCCTATATTTCAGGCCCAGAAATGGACATTTATCTGTAAACTGAGATAACGTGACAAATGAAGGCAGAGAATGCAGGTTTATAGCACTCTCCTTGTGTTGTAAAGAAATTAAGAAAAGCATGGATACTGTGGAGCAGATTCTGTGGAGCACATGCTCAGTGAAGAAAAAAAATGGAAACTACCTATGAAAGAGGCAACAGGAATGAGAGCAATGTGCTATAAATCCCGAGGGACAAGTGAGAGAGAATATATCAAAGGACTTGTGAGGACCAGTCTCTTTGTAAGTGAAGATTCTTAAGCTCATTCACAATTAAATTAAATCCCCACCAAAATATCAATATAACAGCCTTTTCTCATTAGTTAAATAGGAGCTTAAACATTTGACAAGACACAAGGTTTGAGTGTGGTTAGAGAGGCAAGCAGGATCACACCTGACAGCAGAAAAATCAAGTGGTTAAGTTTGAAATGCCTTCTGAGTTTTTACTTAGGCATTTGTTCTGATTCAGCTCTTCTACATCTAAGATTCATAATTCTTAAGTACATTCACATGTATACCCATGAATACATAAATCAAATAAGGTGGACAAAGAAAGCACATTTCTTTGTTATTTTGCCCAAAGCACTGTTTTAAGCTCAACGTCTTGAAAATGCCTTCAGTATGTGACCTAGAATACTATGTAAATAGCACATCTTAGATCATTGTTGCTTTTAATCTTTCAAGTTGGCAAAAGTTTAAAAGTGGAAAAGTTACTATGGTTTGTAAAAATCTGGAAAGTAGGCATGGACGCTGTTCTGGACTGTCCAGATAGTCAGGTCTCTGCCTATACTTAAATTTGTTCCCCCAGGCTTCAAATTTTCTATTTGTTCTCACATAATGGCTGTTTTTAAAAAGAGGACAGGTTAGTAGTTTGAATCTGATCTTTAAGCAAAAACAGATTGAAGCTGTATATAACTGAATATAGTGTATTAGTGAGAATACAAACCTCAGTCTCACTGTGTCTTTGCAGTGTCTGCATCTCTGCTCACACTTCTCTACTGGTAAGTGTAAAATGCATCAGAAGGACCTGCCTCAGAGACCCTCTATGGGTCAGTGCCTTCCCTTCTGTGCTCAAGGCTGCCTATCCTTCCCTAGGTCAACATAAACAAAAAATAAACTTTAAAACATCTAAACTTACCATCGATGGAGCAGGCTGATATTCTTGGAGTTTTTGTTAAAATTGCAAATCAACGTTTGAATTTCCTCAGGAAAATACTGGCTATTTTCTCTGGAGTAAGCTCTTTTTCCTCAATTATTAACAAAGTTGAATTAAATTAGAGTGTCTGGATATTATTGAAAATATCCTAGAAAGATCATCACATTTTTCTCCACTGTTTCTTCTTCCAGAGATGGACAGAGAGAGCTTAGGACATCATTCAATGTCGTAGAATTTGTGTGGAGAGGCCATTACAGCTACATGGTTCAAAATGAGAGTCCTTGTACTGTCAGAAGAATAGACCAGGAGACTCCTATGACCTCAGTGAAACTTTGCTAGCATGTCTGTGATGTTCTTTTAAATTCTACACTAAGGAAACAATGGTTAAAGGCAGGTGATGACTGTGCCTAAGCCACAGAACAGAACAAGTTGTTGGCAAATTGGAGTGAGCATGTTTGGGTCTCTTCCTCATCACTTCAGGTTGTGTTCATTCCATCTCCTTATTTTGCTTTGATTATTCTATGCTTTGTATCCTGTCTGTGGCTGGAGGAATCACAACATAGCACTTGGATGAACTTGTAATAAGAGAGGATTTTAAAGGTTTCAACACGAAGAAGTGATAATTGTTTAATTCATTCTTTGCTAATTATCCTAATTTGATTATATAATATGAGCATATGTCTTGACAGCAGATTGTATACCTATAAATTTGCACACTTATGAGTTTACATTAAGGATTCAATCTTTCATCCAGTATATATAAAACTTAATCTCTTTATCATTGTCCAAAATTATTAATATTTTCCCTCTGGCTATACTGTCACTCTTATTTTATTCCTTTTGCAGGATGCATGTGCAAGCTGTTAATTATAACACCCCTGGAGTAACCTTTACCATGCAGAATGTATTGTGACTTTGCTCAATCCTGTGACTTGTATACTATAGTTGATGGATAACATGCTTCAATTTCCACATTGAATTCATTTCTTCTGGTTGGTTAGATTCTCCCTATGCTGTATGTGTTTCCCCTCGAAAGTCTTATTTTTCTCAAGGATAGTTTCTATCAGAGGGCTAGAGAGGGGTACAGAGAGGAGGGAAGAGTGGATCTAAAAGAACAAAGTACAACACACACACACAAACACATACACACATGAGCACTCGAGCTCACACACACACACACACACACACATCAATATGAAACTTACCATTTTTTGTACTAACTAGAGAAAATAATGAAAAATCAGCTTCTATCCATCTAACCTACCTGGACCAGTGTTGGAATGGTCATGAGTTAGACAACAACCCAAACCTGCTAAGCTCTAGCCTATGCGTTGGCTTGTCAGAAAAAGTCAAATGTCCCTTCTTCCAGAGAGGGAAAGGCAGCTAATTATCATCACTAGAAAGTTACTTCAGTACTGCTGTAGAATTCTGAGATTGCCATTCTGAGTATATTTGGCCAAGGGAATTGTTTTCAAGAACCACTGAAGTTCGGCCAGAGCCAAAGGGAAAATGTGGTAATGGGTCACTTGAGGAGAAAGAAGAGAGACTAGGGATTTAGTGTTTAGTATTTAGTTCAGTTGCTGAAGATCACACAAGTTTACATACTTTAAATCCCTTTGCCCTATTGATTTCTTACTTATAAGAAAAGAAATTCCATCAAAATGAAAAAATATACTTCCCAAAAGTGAAAATGTAATTTATCATTTTCATAAGGAGATGGGAATGGACAGATAAAAGTAGAAAAATGTCATTTAATGTTGATTGCAGAATATAATCCACTTCCCATGATAAGTGCTGACCTAATTAGAGGTGATAAGAGGTAGAGCTATCTGGTCAACAGTGAGAAAACTTTTCATTGATTATGTGATATGAAGAGAAAACAGAAGTCAATAAGAACAGCTCAAATTCAGAAACTCAAAGAGCTGGGGAAGCAATGAAAAGACAAGTCATTTATACTTTGACCTTTCGTAGAATAAAGTTTTCTTTCCTTTAAAAAATCAACAGAATATAAATTTAGAGATAAAATATGTTACTTTTCCTAAAGACTTCTTAGAAAGGACTATTTGTAAACTATAATTAAATATTGTATCATTTTCCATTGGTGATTACATATTACCTTAAATTAATAGTAGTTTAGTTAGCTATGCAGAAGTCTAAAATGCAGACTAGGAAGCTGAGCTATTTTTATGGTCTCAACTGAAATTCCTCAGAAGTATATAGCCAAAACACGCTCCATCATACCAAAAAGATACTTGCTCAACCATGTTCATAGCAGCTTTATTTGCAATACCCAGAACCTAGAGACAACCTAGATATCCCTCAACTGAAGAATGGATAAAAATGTGGTACATTTACACAATGGAATATTACTCAGCTTTTAAAAACAATGGCATCATGAAATTTTCAGGCAAATGGATGCAACTAGAAAAGATCATGTAAGTGAGGTAATACAGACCCAGAAAGACAAACATGATATGAACTTGCTTATAAGTAGATATTAGCTGTAAAGTACAGAATAACCGCAGTATAATCCACAGACCCAAAGAAGGTAAATAACAAGGGTGGGAGATGCTTGAATCTCACTGAGAAGGGGAAATTGAACAGACATGGGGGGATGTGTGGATAGAGGGAGAGAGCTGGGTGGGGAAGGAGTTGGGAAGGGATGCAGGAGAGATCAAGTGATGAGGACAGAGAGAGTGTGTGCAGGGAGAGAGAACTGGAATGGGGGGGGGGGGGCTCCCGGACAAGCTAGAAACCGCAAGAATCTATGAAGGTGACCCTAGCTAAGACTCCTAACAATGGGGGATATAAATCCTGAAATGTCCATCTCCTGTTACCAGAAAAAACTTCCAGTGAAGGAACTGGGACACCTACACAGCCACAAAATCTTAGAGCAACAACTTCTCTTGCCAGCAAAAAGAAATTGCAGGAACAGCCAAAGACTGGCCCAGCATGAGACACATGCCATGAGAGAGAGCCCACTGCTGACACTATCAATGATATTCTGCTATACTTCCAGAAAGGCACCTACCATAATTGTAATCTAAGAGGCTTTGATCAGCAACTCATGGAATCAGATGCAGTGATGCACAGCCAAACGTTAGACAGAGGTTAGGGAATTCTTTGGAAGAAGGAGAGGAAGCGTTGAAGGAACCGGAGAGGTCAAGGACACCATAAGAAAACATACGGAATCAACTAATCTGGGCCTATAGAAGCCCCCAGACACTGAACCACCAAAAAGAGAGCATGCGCCTGGCAGTGGTGGCACACGCCTTTTATCACAGCACTCGGAAGGCAGAGGCAGGAGGATTTCTGAGTTCAAGACCAGCCTGGTCGACAGAGTGAGTTCCAGGACATCCAGGGCTACACAGAGAAACCTGTCTCGAAAAACGAGAGAGAGAATGCATGGAACAAACCTAGGCCCTTGGCACATATGTAACAGTTGTGCAACTCAGTCTTCATGTGGAAATCCTAACAGCAGAAGCAAGAACTGTATCTGACTGCATTGCCCAACTTTGGATCCCTTTGCCCTAAGTTGGCTGTTATGCCTAACCACAATAGAAGGAACCTCACCTAGTCCTACATCAACTTGATATGCCAAGACAGGTTTATAACCATGGGAGGTCTATATTTCTTTTGAGCCTATTCTGAGGAACGACAGGAAGATGGCAAAAAGATAAGGTGAAAGAAAAGGACTGGAAGGAGAGGGAGGGGAATGAGAAGCTACAATCATAGGGATGTAAAGTAAATAAATTTAAAAAGAAAAGGAAAAGAAGCGTAGGCTACCTACCCAACTGGATTTGGAAGGGTTTATATGGTTTCACTCACATGCCTTGATCCTTGAAGATCTGTAGTGTAGAATGTTTCTTTGAAAACACTCTTTGGTCTTTAGTTTTGTCCAAGCTTTGTAAGTTTCTGATTGTTGATCAAGCAATACAAGGAGAAAAAAATCCAAGCACATGCTGCAAAGCATCCAAACTTGCAAAATTCATGAAACAAAACCTTTGCTTCATCCTATTTGTCAAAGCAACCTCAAGCACAAAATCAGCTTTAAGATTGGAAAACTATGTGGAATCCTATTGGCAGGAAGAGTTAGAGAATATTTTTTTAAAATCAACCAGAGATTTTGTGACTATTTTGATTTGTATTGATTAGCCAAATCTCCATTATAATTAAGTTGTGCTTTGCACTTAGGACTCTCTTGTATCCTCCTGAGTTCTGGAGATATAGGTTGGTGTTATAGCACCTTACTTGGTGTGATATGAGTCTAAACTGTCCTGAGATGGCATCCTTACAACTTCTCAGCTGTCTTCCATGTCCGCTTTTTCTCATATGCAGCAGGTTTTCAATAAGCCTATAAAATATTTTCTTATTTATTTTATCTCTACTTTCCTATACCCAGTGTGTTTGTGTGCTCATGCTATATCATGTTGTGGAGTTCAGAGGACAAGTTGCAGGAGCTGGGTCTCTCTGTCCATAATTTGAGCTTAAGGTAATGGCCTCAGGTTATTCAGCTTGGTGACAAATATTTCTCTACCTGCACACCAACCTTTCTGTCCCTTAAAATGTCTTCCCAAAGATTTTAAACCTTGATACTACAAACATGGCATGATTTTGTCACATGACATTCTAGAGTTTCCTGTGCCTTCTTCTGAGAAGGCTTCTAATCCTCAAATAAGTTTCAAGAACATAAAGTAGAAGCACAGCCTGGTTACAAAATTAACTGAGCTGTTCAAAGAATGGGAATTTGTAAACTTTAAGACAGAAGCCTTTACGAATTCAAAGGATAACAACAGAAAAGGTCACCCTAATCACCAAAGGTATCCAGAGACTCATATAGCTTGATCCCTATTCACATGACCTACAAATTCCTGCATACTCCCACATTACAGTGCAGAAGATATAATAATCCTGCTTCCCTAAAATCTATATATCAATGTTTTCCTAATTGCTTTAATTTAATTTTTTCAGATTTAGGTGAATGACCTTTTTTCTTGTTAACATTTTGAATGTGCTTTTGTAATTCCATTTATACTACAGAAACATTATTTTTCAGTGAACAGAGTTTTAAGACATGTTAGTAAATGCAGATTCAGCCTTCATGAAATATGTTCTGCTGTTTCAAGTTAATGAGACTCAATCACTTTTTCTTCTATGTAAAAATAATTTGAGAAAGCTCTGAGGTTTGTTCCAGAACATATTCCAGAGATGGGAGTACAGGGTGGTGCCCATAACCACCTGTAATTCCAGTTTGAAGAGATCCAATGGCCTCCAGGCCATAGTATGTGACATTCTCTCTTTCTCATCCTCTCTGACATATTTAAAAATATAGATTCTAAAAATAATTTCAAGTGAATTTAGAGGAAATTCATAACCTACTTGCCATAATAATTTTAAAATATGATTTGCCACAATTTATTTATAAAATTAAACTCATACATCTAAATTTAAATAAAATAGCAGATGGTCATCAATCTAATTTGATGAGTTTGATCTAATTTGATGAAGTTTGAGTTATACAATTTGTAAAGTTTGGCTTTAGCTTTACAACCCCTTTATGAGTAACAGAAATAATCAAGTCAAAGCAATTAATCTTCAGTTCTCTCTCACTTTCCATTTCCCCTGTTCCTTTGTTTCACCAAGTGGGTTTTACTGCACAAATCTCAGAAGGCATTCACTTGTAACTGGGTAGGGACTCTAGTTTTCATGTTCTAAACCTCTCCACCTTTCCTATAATCAGGCTGATCTTCAGAACTGAAATGGAATCCTGTTATTCTCAGGATAACAATGTTCACATTGGCTCCTACTCCAGCCCAGTAAGTAGGCCCACATGGCCTCTGCCTATGTCATCTGTATTTTTATTTGCCATGATTCAAGAGGAAGACTCTCAAAATTTATCTATTATGTCTACTTTTTAACAGTATTCAAATCTTTGAATAATAATTTCAAGACATGAAATATTTTTTAACCTCTAGTTGACAATCTTCTATTCAAATTTCTTCTACCCAACCACCTTTCTTGATGTATAACTCAAAATAAAAATTATTTGTATTTGAGTTATGCAAAACTGTCTTTGATACATGTATACAAAGGAACTGTATGTCACAGTAATGTTAACTGACTTAGCTACTAACTCCACCATTACTTTGCTATGCTGAGAGCATTTCAGTCTCTGTTTTCAGCAATCTTAAGGATATAGTATATATAGGAGCTATAGTCAATATGCCATACACTAAAGCTCCAGAACACATCAATTTTCCTACTCAATTTTCAACACAAAACTCATCATCCTGGCCCAATGAGACTGTTAAGATTGTCATTTGTTCTACCTTAACATCAACAACTTGCTATAAATCTAGTCCTAGATGCACAGATACTCACAGAGAAGCAGAAATAGATATCCATTACATGTCATTTTGTGTTATGATACAATAATTTTTCATAACCCACTATTCTACCTGCTGGGGATAGCCCAGAAATCTGTAATTGTGAATGACTCATCTCATTTCATATCCTCTCCAGTGGCACATAGTAATTTTCTGAATATTGCTTGATGCTCGTATACAGGTACTTGACCCAGTTTTACTTTCTCTGTCTTAAGAAAGAATGGGTTAACAAGAGACTTCCAGCATAGGATGACTCTTGACAATAATTTTTAAGTACATATGTCTGCTTTATTTAAATAATGATTTTTAAAATGTGTATTCAATTTCAGCAAGGATTAATGATAAATACTCATTCCAAAATATAATTAAATGATACAGGTTTAGAATGAGATTTTTTTCACCATCAGCAGGGAAAGAAGAAGAAGAAGGAGGAGGAGGAGGAGCAGGAGGAGGAGGAGGAGGAGGAGGAGGAGGAGGAGGAGGAGGAGGAAGGAACCAAGTGAGGTGAGAAAACTCCATCTAGATAGGCTTCTTCCTGGTCCTATGGGTGATCCAGAACAGGTCTTAGTCCATAAAATAGAGTCCAGATCCTATCCCCAAAGAATCCAAAAAGCCCAAAGCCACAATCAACTCCTGGGGAGAGAATGGGAGTGAATTAGTTTCTGTTGTGGGAAGGCAATTGGGTGGAGGAAAACAGGAAAGCAATTTACAGTGCATGTGACTACAAGGGACCAAATACTGACAGGAAACAAAGAACTTTTCAGTGACTTAGGTGTTCCCCACATCTTCAGGATTCATGGGATGTGGGTATTAAAACAACAATAAATATGTTTCACTGTGAACAGAGACTTGCCCAACTAACAACAGTGTCTGGCAGTCATTTTTTCTATCTGTTAACCAAACACTAGTTTAAAATTGGCTAATCTTCTGCATCAAGTAATACAAACTCAGGATCTGTGATGATGAAGAAACTCCATGAAATGTACACCCAGTCTTCAATAACTTCCTCAAATGACATGAGTCTATCATGGAATAAAGATATCCCAATAATAGATTGTCCAGTATCCTTCACTTATGTATGAGTTTGGACTGAAGTAGACCATAGAATTATTTTACTACAAAATTGACTGCTCAGTCTTGAATATTTAATGAGATATCAAAGTGACAGTTATAAATCTCAAATGTAATATTTTATTGGCTTGTTTACTATTTTACAATGCTATGTGTAAAATTGTCTTTAGAAATTCTAAGGACAGGTAAAGAAACTCACTTTCCTCGTGGCAGTAGAATATTTTGATTCAAAGCATGTCTATTTATCTTTGCAGCCTAGATCTGCCACTTGCCAACTGGTGTCTTGGACTAATTAGTAAGATTCTTGTGTCTTAGCTCTCTAATCTATAATACAAGAATGGAAACATTACCTACTTAACTTTTGCTGGAATTGAATCAATGCTATATATATTATTGTCAGAGATTGTGTGGAAGGGACCTGTTGGTTGTTACAGGTAGAATGGGTCCTGGAAGGAGCTCAGAAGTTGGCTGCGGTGTGGGCATGGGTAGCCAGAATATTCAGGGTCACTATCTGTGGGACCCAGGATGGATCTGGAGAGTTTTGGGAAAGATGTAAGGGGTGCATACCAAGCTAGCTTTTGGAGGAGGACATGGGTACTAAGTAGGGTGGTTATAAAATTAAATGTTTAATACTTTAAAAGAAAATGTATGTCAGATTATCATCAGTCTTCCTGCCCTTTGAGTCTCATTTACCAGCATGCGTAAGATTGTTATAGCTTTTACCACATAAGCATTCTCACAGGACTTGTAGGGCCTATGAATTTCTATAATTCCACTGCAAACACAATCATTGCTTTCCATGTCCACCACCACCAAAAACGTTTATTGAGAACTTACTAAAACAGGAAACTATAACAGCAAAAAGGAGTTATGCTTATCTTTAATAGTGAATTTCTGGGCATATTCTCTGTTTAGCCCATCATGGAGGCTTAAGAACACCAGAACTGGTATATTAAGGGGAAAACCAACTTAGTTTGAAATAATTTACATAGCAATCATAAAAGTAACAAACAAAAATTTAAGGAAAATATTTCTTACTTTATTTAGAAAAATCATCAAGGTAAATACTGTACAGAATTATCCTGACTATTAAATACTTTATAAGAAGAATCAAGCACAGGGTCTGAGGCATAAAAACTCCAGTTCTAAATCCCTTATCCATGCTGATTAAGGTACTGGAGATGATGACTTGGTGAACTCCTAAATTAACGTGATATACAAAATCATTACTAGAGAACTGAAATGTCACTGACTTTATTTTCCTCATGACCACTAAGTATAGAGTTCCTTTTGTTGTTTTTGTAAAGCATTTAGGATGCCTTCCTGTAAGTCACAATCTGGGAACAGAGTTTCCTCATTGCTGCTTTCATCTCCTTGTTCCTGAATGTGTAGATGACTGGATTCAGAAAAGGGTGAAGACTGCATCAAAAAAGGCAAGAAATTTGTCTAAGTGTGACAAAGGGAAGGGCCAGGTGAAGAAGAAGATTAATGGCCCGAAGAGCAAAACCACCACAGTCACATGAGCTGACAAAGTAGAGAGGGCCTTGGATATGCTGCCTGAAGAGTGTTTCCTAACAGTCACCAAAATGAAGATATAAGAAACGATCAGTATGAAGAAGGAGCCCACAGAGATGAGTCCACTGTTGGCTGTGACCATGAACTCCAATTTATTGGTCTCTGTGCAAGCAAGTTTAATAAGCTGAGGGGTATCACAGTAAAAGCTGTCCAATATATTAGGTCCACAGAAGGGCAAGTCTACAACAAAAGCTAGTTAGGCCACTGAGTGATTAAGTCCAAGGATCCAGGATATTGCCAAAATTAAAATGCATTTATTTGTGGTCTCATGATTGTCAAGTAGTGAAGAGGTTTACATATGGCTACATACCTATCAGAGACCATGGCTATGAGAAGCATCATGTCTGTGCCCCCAAAAGTATATATAAAGAAGATCTGAGTTATACAACCTTCAAATGAGATGGCTTTGTGCTTTCTAAAAAGGTCATAAATCATCTTAGGTGCTGCAATAGAGCAAACTCCAAGGTCAAGAAAAGAGAGATTGACCAGCAGGAAGTACATGGGGGAATGCAGGTTGGAATCAACAGTCACAGAGAACACAATGAGGAGGTTTCCCGTCAGACTTGCCATGTAGAACATAAAAGAAAAGAGGAAGAGAAGCAACTGGATTCCCCATCTATAGGATAGTCCCAGGAACACAAACTCAGACACAATAGAGTGATTGGTTTTATCCATTGATATAGAAAAAAAGAATTGTATCCAAAAAAAAAAAAAAAAAAAAAAAAACTTAAAAGGCAGAGAATTAAAAAAAAAAAAAACCTTTGTCTGGAGTTAGTAACTGAGTCAATTTCAAGCTGTAAACAAAACACATTCCTGCATAGAGCCAATACACCTCAGCATAACTGCTAAGTTTACTCGCAGAAATTTGTCAGTCATTCAATGTCATGAGCTACTCATGTCATTTTCTCTATTCCCTAACTTTATCCAAATACAGATTGGGAAATCTTTATGGATAAGAATTAGAAAAGAACAAATAATTGACCTGAAGAAAGGCTATGAACAGATTAAAGACTCTGGAAATAACATATATGGAATCAATGAAATGAGAAGAAACCCCTGATTTCTCTTCCAGTGGTTGCTCCATCCGAGGCATTTCCCAAATATCAGATCTTTCTGGTGATCTTTTTCATACCCTTTTGATTGCTCCAAATAACAATCTGATGCAGTACTATTACTCTGATTAATATGTCTCATAGGTAATCTTTTATCAAACTACATTCACTTTTTCATTGTAAAAGGAGAAGATATTGTAGAAACCATAATGGCATCTCACTTTATAGCAATCCAGGGAAAACAAATAGTTACAAGACAAAATATAGAAGTATCAGAGTAGGAATAAGACCAGAAATAATATTTAGGATGCAGAAAAAAAGCATAGATTATGTGCATAGAAATAAAGATTCTGATTCTTATAGTAAAGTTTATTAATAATTCTACATGATATTTGAAGATCATTTCCATACTGCTTTGTCTTTCAATACTTCATTGCATGGTGAAAAGAACACTGAATTTAGAGACAGAGAAATATAATCAGGACCCAAGACCAAGTCTTCAAGAACCCAAGGAAGGTTTTTTTTAGTTTTCTATCCCTTCTGCACTTCACTCACTGTCTACCCTGTTTAATTGTCTGAAAACTTAGAAGTGCTGAGTGCAGATCGTAAATAATCATTCCAAGTCTAACATTTTGGTTATTTTATAATATAGTACTAGTCTGCTACACAATGAAACTCTTCATAATGATGGTGTCCTCTTCTCTTTCGGCCACTGCTTGTCCATTTGTTTGTTCCTTGTTTGTACTGATTTATCTTTTATATTCTGTAGAAGACATTTTCGCCCAGTTAATCTACTTCCCATTCCTTTTGTTAAGCAATTAGAGAAACATTATAAACTCACTGTATCATTTATATAGCTATTTGTGATCAATGAACAAATGCTTACTAGATGGATGCCATACAAAATGGACACTAAATTTTATTGAAGTCCAAACACAGTCAGTAATTTTAAGACTTCTATTTTACTAAACACAGTGTAAATAATAGTAAAAATGTACCTGGTACAATATCCAAACAAGTAGTGTGCTTATATAATTTTTGTGAAGTAGAAAAGACACCGTGAGTCAGACTGATGAAGGTTGGGGTCTGGAGGAAATCATAACCTATGCTGGAGATTAAGAGACACGTTCTGTTTTGTTTTGCTTTGCTTTGCTTTGCTTTGCTTTGCTTTGCTTTGCTTTGCTT
>JADRCH010000088.1:283934-376213 GCA_019843965.1 Rhynchomys soricoides
TTTGCTTTGCTTTGCTTTGCTTTGCTTTGCTTTGCTTTGCTTTGCTTTGCTTTGTTTTAATGCACAACTCATATCTGAATTTCAAGGTTTCCTGATATAGCCAAAGAATCTCTGCAACAGTCCATGACTGATGAGTTCTCTGTGACAATAATAACCCAAACCAGAACCTGTAACAACCATGTGTATGGCACCATAGTTGTTGGTGGTGGTTTTTGTCAATATGCTATCTTATCTGATACTTACAACTACCGTAAGTACCAACATGCTACCATGTTATTTTCCCCTTCATGATTAGAGAAATTAAGACTCAGAGTAGAAATAACATTTCAGAACAGTGAGTTGTAGGAATCCTGACAGTCTAGTCAGCTTCTTCTTCAAAATGCACAAGAGACTTGACATTTTCCTCATGACTATTCAATTGTGTTCTATACCTTAGTGGCTGTCTGGCTGCCCTAAAGTGACTCACAGTGTGCTCCATAGATCTAAATGAGAGAGGAGGCAGGCTACATTTATGTGCATCTAGGCCTTTTAGTTTACTTCATATGCATCTATAATTCACTGTGTCTCTTAAAATAAACACAGAGAATAAGAATCTATACAATACCTGCAGCTCAGAGCATTCTGGTTGTTTCCAGGCCATCATTATCTATTTCCACATGAAGTCCTTTAGTGTTTGATAGAGCAGAAAGTTATCTTTACTCTCTGATGCAGAGTCAATTCTTACCTATACTCATAATGCTGCCTCCTATACTTCTAACTCCTTGTTTTTGGATCTCAAACTTAGAGTTAGACCAAGTATTTTAAATTTCTGACATTTTGTCTTCCTTTTCCATAGATAATTTTGTCCATTAACTTTATTTTAATCCTTTTCTCTAGTAAAAGGTAATACTAAGTTCATTTATATAGAAAACAATATATCAGTAGAAAAAATAAATTCAGTACTGACTTTTTGGGATATTAGAAACTGTCCTCCAATAGGTTATTACTATATTTGTCACTAGTGCTTTCAAAGGTTTATTTCCAAAGACTTAAGCATAGTCCACCTTTCCCCTGTTAGAATTATCCTTATTTCATGAATGAACATCTACATAAGTGCTACTACCATGGGACGTGCAGCTAATTGGCCCACAGAGAAATACTGACCAAATGATACCACAAAAACTTTAGATTGCCAATATGATCTCATTTGTGCAAAGGAATAGCTACTTACAATCCTGACAAGTCAAAGGCAGAAGCTTTAAAACAAAAGTGAGGTAACTTTGACCTAAAAGGACATGTATGGCATGTACTCAATAGTAAGTGGATATTAGCCAAAAAAATAAAAAAATAAAAATGTACAGAATGCCTAGAATATAATCAGCAGAACTCAAGAAGGTTAAGAAGCAGAAACCCAAAGTGATGATACTTCAGTCCCACTTGGGAGGGAGAAGAAAGCAATCACAGGGAGCAAAGGGACCAGGGGCATGGGTGAGAGAGGAGGGGGAAGGAGGAACATGATCAGGTATGAGGGGCAAGATAAGAGAGAAGCCCAGAGGGCCAGAATAATTAATGAAAATATGCAGCCTCTGCAACCTTGGGAGTAGGAGGTGGGAGGACCCTCTAGAAAGTATCACAGACCAGGGAGGTGAGAGAGACACTCTCAGGACTCAAATGGATGCCCAACAGTGGGGAGAGGGCACTTGTAGAGTCCACCTCCAGTAGAAAGACAGGAGCATCAAGTGGAAGGATGGGGTTGTCATCCCACAGTCAAATATTCTGACCAAGAATTGTTCCTGTCTCAAAGAACTACAGGGACAAAAATGGAAAGAGACTGAGAGAAAAGAGGTCCAGTGACAGGCCCAACTTGGGATCTATCTCAAGGGGAGGCTACAAGGCCTGACACTATTACTAATGCTATGGTGTGCTTACAAACAGGAGCCTACCAAGGCTGTTTTCTGAGAGGCCCACCAAGCAGCTGACTGAAACAGATGCATATACTTATAGCCAACCATTGGACTGAAGTTGGGGACCCCTGTGGTTGAATTAGGGAAAGGTTGGAAGAAGCTGAGGAAGAGGGCAACCCCATAGGAAGACCAGCAGTCTCAACTAACCCAGAACCCTGATATCTCTCAGACACTGAGCCACTAACTAGGCAGCATACATGAACTGGCCCAAGGCACATATATAGCAGAGGACTGCCTGGTCTGGCCTCAGTGGGAGAAGATTCACCTAACCCTCAAGAGACTTGAAGCCCCAGGAAGTGGATGCGGTGGGGGGAATATCCTCTTGGAGACAGGGTTGAGGAGGAATGGTATGAGAAACTGTGGTAGGGCAGACTGGGAGGGGGACAATGACTGGATTGCAAAAAACATAAAAGTATTTTTTAAAAACCCAATCTTTAAAGGAATCATAAAGGAGTATATGGAAGATAGATAAATGGGTGGATGTGAAAGAACTAAAGCATCCGAATAATAAGATAAAGCTGACTAGACACTTAAATCAAACTACCTTATTTTTAAGTAATCAAGGAGATAGCATATGTGACCATATATATTATATACACTTGTATGATACTTAGGTTTAAATTAAAATATAATTACATCACCACTCTCTTTCTTTTCATTGCCTTTCCTTCCTCTAATTCTTCCACCTGACTCCTCAAATTCATGGATTCTATTTTCTTTAATATTCACACACACACAAATATATTATATATATATATATATAATCTCAGGCTGCTTAGTGTGACTTGTATGCATATGATTTCAGGGCTGACCACTTGAGGCTCATCCATGGGGAAGTTTATTTTTATACTCTCAGTATTCCTTAATTGTCTATAGTGCTTTCTCTATAGATTATGGAATTTCCCCTTTTATGTTAGCATGTTTATTGGTGCTGTGTTTTTTATCAATTCTTGTTTAGCAGAAATTTTTTGAGGTATTATGGGTTAAAAATCTTTGTTTTTTCTAGGAGATATAATCTCACAGTAGATTCCCTGGTCCTTTGGCTTTTACAATATTTGTGTCCCCTTTTCCATGATGTTTCCTGAGTCTTATGTATAAAGTTGTATTGTAGATATAGTAATTGTGTGTGGGCTCCCCATTATCAATTGTTCTTTGCATTTTGGGTGGCAGTAGTTTTCTGCAAGTGTCTCTGTCTGTTCCTTAGAGAAGTTTCTTTGATGAGGGGTAAGATCTACACTTATCTGTGGATATAAGAATAAGTAATAAGAGTGCAAATAGGAATTATGATGGTTTAGTAAAATGGAAGTAGTAGGTTCTTTCCATGATCTAACTAATCCCAGGTAGTTATCTTCCTGGTTTACAGTACCACACATGATTTCTTTCCTGCAGAGTGACTTTTAGTCTGATTACAGAGAAATTTGCTAAAACCAGTATAGGAGTACCCACTATTGGACCTTTACAACATCAGAGATATGTTAAATAAAACTGCTGATTAAGACTCCAACCTATTCAGAATGGCCATCAACAGGAATATAAACAACAACAAGCTTTGGAATGGACTTCAGAAAGCAGAATCATTAAACACTGCTAGCTGAAGTGTTCAGTATTGTAGCCAGTTTACAAATTAGTCTGTTGACTTCTCAAAACAACAGAAATAGAACTATCACATAAATAGACTCTTCTACACCACTCCCAAGCATCACCAAAAGGACTATCACACTAACAGGAAACTTTTATACATTCATGTTCTGTGCTACTCTTTACACAACTAGGGGAGATGGAATAACCTCCAGATGTCATCAACAGTTGTTCCTCTCCACACTAACTGTTCAAACTGGCTTCTCTTGGATTCTGACTGAATTACTCTCCTTGGCTTCAAACTAACTCTGGCGTTCTGTTCTAATCTTTTGGCTTCTTCTCATTCTCTCATTCATTCTGTCTTCACCTGTAACCTGTTTAATTCAGCCATATTGCTGGATTAAAATTCCTCTATAATATCTAAGGGATGAACAGAGCTGGGAAAATAATATCAAATTAGAAAAAAGGTGGACCTCATGGTGAATAGTTGTTATATCATTGCCAGATAAATGTGGCTCAGATTCTTTCCACTACTAAAGTACTGCAAATTGACTTTACAGAGAAAAACAAGAGAAGAAAGACAGAAAAATAAAAAAGCTATAAAAATTCTTTTGTCTATATGTAATCTTGAGGCTTGTTCTGATAACACAGTTTCCCTAAGATCATCATTCCCTCCAAAAGAATTTGGGTTGTACAGAAGTCTCCACTTAGAAAATAAAAAAAGTTTTGTTTCAATACAAGATCAATCTTGACATGATACATTTAGAGAGAGAGAGATGATAGATATATAGATGATAGATAGTAGATAGATAGATGATAGATTAATAGATAGTAAAGAGATGATGGTAGAGAGATAAGTAAATAGATGATAGATAGATAGATAGATAGATAGATAGATAGATAGATAGATAGAGCAGAGATAGATACATAGACCTCATTACTTACAGTTGTTAAAAACCATTTATCAGAGATTGTATAAAGAACAATAATACAATCCCAAAATTCCAAATTTCATATTCCCAGTCCCCAGTGTGAATCAGAATACAAATCACCTTTATAATTGAATGATTTCTGCATCAGATTTTTTCACTGGTGATTCACTTGCAGGTTAGACCAGCATGTATGTTCATATATTCACAAGTGACACTCATGTTTTCTTCTCCATTAATGGAAAAACTACTACAAGTTAAATGCATGCACATGTACAGAGAGAGAGAGAGAGAGAGAGAGAGAGAGAGAGAGAGAGAGAGACCAAGACTGAGTCAGAGACAGAGACAGAGAATTACAGTTGGTTTTAATGTCAACTTGCCACAAATTACAAATTACCTTAGTAGGGAGCCTCTCCTGAAGAATTGTCCAGATTCTCTTGATTGATGTGTAAAGGCACACCCTATTTGTGGCTTCACCTTCAGGTCGCAACCCAGATATTTTTAAAATGTGGGGGCAGGGCAGGTGTAAGAATCTTCACCTGCTTACTGGGCCAAGGTCACCAGATATGGTCATGGGGTATTAAATCAGTCCAGGTTGGAGGGGCCATAGAATAACCAAGGCTGGGACAATTGTATTGAGAGCAATCGGCCTTTTTTTTATTTATTTACTATCCAGCCATTGCCCCCACCTCCTGGTCTACCTTCCCACAGTTCCTCACTCCATTCTTCCTCCCCCATGTCTCCAAGAGGATGCTCCCCCATTACCAGGCCTTCCCTGTCCCTGGGACCTCAAGACTCTCAAGAATTAGGCACATCTTCCACTGGGATGAGACCAGGCAGTCTTCTGCTATATATTGGGGGAGGGGTTGGACAAATTCATGAACATTGCCTAGTTGGTGGCTCAGTCTCTGGGAGCTCCCAGGAGTCAGGGTTAGTTGAGACTGCTGATCTTCCTGTAGGGTTGCCCTCCTCTTCTGCTTCTTTCCCCTAATTCAACCATAGGAGTTCCCAGCTTCAATCCAATGGTTGGGTGTAAGTATCTGTCTCAGTCAACTGTTGGATGGGTCTCTCAGAGGACAGCCATGCTAGGCTCCTGCCAGTAAGCACACCATAGCATCAGTAATAGTGTCACACCAAGGTATCTCCCCATGAGGTCTCTTCTCCATTTTTGTCCCTGCAGTTCTTTTAGACAGGAACACTTTTGGGTCAGAAATTTTGGCTGTGGGTTGGTAACACCATCCCTCCACTTGAGACTCTTGTCTATCTACTGAAGGTGGACTCTACAAGTCCCCTCTCCCCACTGTTGGGCATTTTATCTAAGGTCACTCCCATTGAGTCCTGACAGTCTCTCACCTCCCAGGTCTCTGGTACTTTTTAAAGGGTCTCCCATCTTCCACCTTCTGAGGCTGCATATTCCCATTCATTCTGCTGGCCCTCTGGGGGAGGGATAGCTCCACTCCATCTTGTTCCACTTTTCCCCTCCTCTCCCTTCTCCTACCCAAATCCCACCCTCCCTCTGCCTTCCATGATTATTTTCTTCCATCTACTAAGTTGGATTGAAGCATCCTCACTTGGCCTTTCTGCTTGTTAAAGTTCTTAAATTCTGTGGGTTTAATCCTCCATTTTCTGTACTTTTGGTCTAATATTGAGCACATACCATGTATGTCCTTTGGAGTCTGAGCTCCCTCACTCAAGATGATATTTTCTAGTTCCATCCCCTTGCCTGCTAAACTCATGATGTTCTCATTCTTAGTAGCTGAATAGTACTCCATTGTGTGAATGAACTACATTTCCTGTATTCATTCTTTGTGTACAGACATCTGGGTTGTTTCTAGCTTTGGACTATTACAAATAAGGCAGCTATGAACATCGTAGAACACAAGTCTATTTTTTCCTTTATACAAAACAATATAATGGCAATTGCCAGGATTAATAAAGTTGTAGTTTCCAGGATACAATGACATTTGTAAGCTATACAGGATATACAAGGTTAATGTCTAAGACCAATTGTCCTGTCAAGCTTTCATGCTTTCTTGTCTTCTAAGGGGACAAACACAGAGATTTTATGACCGAAAGAAGTGCATCAGTCTCTCAGGAACTGAAAGGCACATTGTGCCCCAGAAACCATGGACTTCAATCTGAAAAACTTGACACATGCCTCTCAAGGCAGCTAGACTAGGCCTAATGCATGGTTCCCTTCAGGAAGTAGTATTTCAGAAGGAATTTTTTTCTTTCTTTTTGTTTGCTTGACGTTCTCTCTTGCCACCAAAGTTGATTTACCCTGATGTTCCTCCCACTCCTGCTTCTACCATTGATAGCAGAATCAGCATTTCCATTGTAGAATATGGACCACTAGCTTGCCAGAAACTTACTAAGCTTCCAGGGTAAGACTGGAACTATTCAGACACCCACATTGTAGACTGCCTAATTCCAGATTATTATTCTCAATGAAAAACAGCTATTCTGGAACTAATCAGACTGTTGAAGCATACAATATCAAGGCTGAAGGATAAGGTTCTCAGAATCCCAGGTGCGATTTGTCTATCATTATCTTAAAGCACACATAAGAAATAAATTATATATATATATTTTTTATATATATAAATATAGTTATAATATTTATAATTTATATATATAATGTATATAAATATATTAACATGTTTATATATGTGCTTATATTTATTATATATTTCTCTATATACATTTATAAATACATATATATATATTCATTTCCTCATTTCTTTTATCTAGAGAACCAGTCTAAAAGTGTGCGTGTCTGTGTATGTGTGTGTGTTCTAGATTTAGAAAAATATGATACTCTAAGTACATTGTACATGAATCCTTTATTCTACACAATTTACATTCCATTTTCCTGCTCCATGTCCACCTCAAAATGCATAATCTCTGATGAACCACCCAACAAGAGGTAATCATGCCTGGTAAAAGAAATCTAGCCAGCTACCCAAGGCTAATAATGCAATGGATCTTGGAGGAGAACCTATAATGGCCATTTTACTAAACTAGCATTGTCTGAACTGTGTTCTAAATAGTTGGTCTTATACCCAAAGATAAATGTAGTTCTTACTCCTCATCAAGAAAATTGTAATGGATGGATACTATTACAAAAACAAAACAACTCTATCACCTAAGGCTTAGGGATCATTGTAGAAGGGGTGTGAAAAATTGTAAGAGACAGAGTATCAGGGAGTTCACTATAAGATTGTGATACCTAGTAATGTCAGAATCTATACTCATAAATTCTTACCATGACTGCTTAAACATGAGCTGAACAAGGACAACAGTAATAGACATGCTGACATGGACAGGGGACAGCCCAAGAGGCCTCAACCCTACACAAAGAACTATAGACAACTAAGGAATGCTGACTTTGGGAGAAATAGTCTTCCCCAAGAAAGAGCACACTTACTGGTTATCCAATACCAAATGGTTAGTCCTATCAACACATGTATTATATAGACTGGCCAGGTTGTATTTATAAATATGTGTGTGTGTGTGTGTGTGTGTGTGTGTGTGTGTGTGTGTGTGTATAAAACAACAATTAATTTTTTAAAAGTCTTAAACTTGAGAGAGAGCAAGGAAGAGTACATGGGAGGATTTAGAGGAAGGAGAGGGAGGGGAAATGATGCAATTATATCATAATCTCAAAAACTAAAAAAAAAAATAATAATTAAAATAAAAACAAAGTGTTAACAAGGGATTTTAGAAAATAAAAAAAACCATAGCCTTGTGAAGTTTGCAATAAAAATGTCTTCAGACCATGTTTAATTATAATATATATTGACTCTGAATTCCAAATAAATAAATCAAGAATTGGCCTCTTTTCCCTTGTCAAGAATTTCAAAGTAGAGAAATTTAGAGGTAATATTCTGGCATGTGGAAAGCTATGTTCATGTTGCTTACATAAGTGATATAATTCATATTCTATAGTCAGGCATACATATGTCTTTCTGAACAATTTAGTTTACATTATATTCCTTATTCATAAGGTCTACTTAGCATGCTGTCACTACAGAATGAACTAACATAATTGTTCACATAAGACCAATATCCTCATTGTCCCTTCTGATCATGTGTAAGAAGACAAAATAGTATCATATCAGGATGGTTTATTATATAACTAAACCAACTTATATAGCTAATAAAGCATGAGCCAATACTTTTTTATCTATTTATTCGCATTACATCTAGATTGCTGCTTTCATTTGGTCTGTCTTCCCATAATCCCTCCTCCCATTCTGCCTTACCCTTCTCCTCTGAGAGGGTGGATGTCCTCCACACTGGCACATCAAGTCTCTGCTGAGACTGGTGTAATTCTCTTCCAGAGGCTAGATAATGCAGCCCAGCTAGAAAAACAAAATGTATTCTACAGACAAGTAACAGCTTTAGGGATAGTCCCCACTCCAGTTATTCGGGACCTATATGAAGACATACCTTCCAGCCCATGTATGCTCTTTGGTTGATGGTTCAGTAGTCCCCAAGGATCCTGGTTAGTTGACTCTGTTGGTCTTCTGTGGATTTCCTATCCCTTTCAGGACCCTCAATCCTTACCCCCCCCCCAACTCTTCCATAAGTGTTTCCAAGCTCCATCCAATGTTTGGCTGTGGTAAGTTTTCAATTCTTCTTTTCTAGAGATTATATATAACATGGCCACCCTTAGAGATGCATCCAAGAAACTTATTAAACTTGCTTCACTCAATGAAATAAAAGTGTTTTTCTATCCAAAAATCTCTCTGTGATAAAAGCTGTGTCCAAATATATAAAGAGGTTCTATGTTACATGGTACTGAAATTATCAGGAAACAAACTGAAAAAAAATTACATACTCCATTACTTTTTAAAAACAGATGTAGACATCATGCTCAGATGGTAAAAGAGTAAATACCTTTTTTCTTTTCTTTCTTAGGTAAAGCAGGTATAAATTTTATTCCTTGTATCCATCCCTTCTTATACAACCATAAAGTGGCACTTTTTCTGAGGAGATAAAAAGTACTATCTATTCACCTCAGTGCCCATTACTATACTCACAGGATGTGTTCTCTGTGTATATATTTCATCCAACATATCATTGTTCTTCAAGATGTTTTTCCAAGATGTCTGAGAAGAGAAATTTTTATAATGAGATTCTTTTAAAAGAAGTTGGAAAGATTTATGAAGGTTCATGGCTATCTGTATAAGTCTGCTCTGTAGATATTTATTAGGTCTATTTGATTTATGAAATGTCATTTAACTTCAGTTATTCTGTTTAGTTCTGTTGTTGTTTTTGTTGTTGTTTTGTTTTGCCCTGATGACCTACTTATTGATGAGAGTGGACTATTATTTTTTAATTTTATTATTAATATTATTATTATTTAATCTTTTTTCATAGTCCAGTCACCATCCCCCTCCCAGTCCTCCCTCCAAACATTCCCCCATCACACTTCTCCCCTATCTCAAAGAGGACACTCCTACTCCCACCCCTACTCCACCCCTACTCAACCAAGTTTCTCAAGGGTCAGATGCATCTTCTCTCACTGAGGCCAGACCAGGCAGTCCTCTGCTGTACATGTGTTGGGGGCTATTGAAGTCATCCATTATCACTATCTTGTGGTCAATTTGTGGTTTTAGGGATAATATTTCTTTTGTGAAAGTGTGTTCCTGTGTTCAGTCTATATAAATTCAGAATAGAATTCTGTGTTCAGTCTAGAATGGTAATAGCTTCTTAGGTATTTTTTTCCTTTAATGAATATGAAGTGACCTTTCTTATCTCTGTAACTAGTTTTGATTTGAAATCTCTTTCTTCAGGTGCCACAATACTTACATCTGCTTGTGTCTTACTTCCCTCTGCTAAGAATACCTTCTTCCATCCTTTCATCCTGAGGTGGTATCTATCATTAATGTTGACGTATGTTCTCAGAGGCAGTACAAAGATGGATCTTTGTTTCTTACCCAGTCTATTAGTGTGTGTTTTTAATTGGATAAGTCATGACATTAAAAAATGAGTAATTACTGAAAATGTATTAATTCCTATAATTTTGTTGTTTTGTGGTATTTTCTTAGATTTTTTTTGACTGTTGTGGAATTGTTCATACATCCCATGTGCCCTGTTGGGTTTGTTTAACCTTGTCTTCAAATCTAAGACTCCATTCCAGTGTCCTCTATAGACCTGTCTTATGTTCATAAATCTCTTAAATCTGTTATTTGGGGAGGGGAGTTCAAGACAGGGTTTCTCTGTATAGCCCTGGCTATCCTGAAACTCACTCTGTAGACCAGGCTGGACTTGAACTCAGAAATCTGCCTGCCTCTGCCTCCCAAGTGCTGGGATTAAAGGCATGCACCACCACTGCCTGGCAAATCTGTTATTCTTGTGGAAAGTTTTTCTTTTACCTTTATGATGGTTTTTCCAGATTTAATACTGTCTTTGACCAAATGATCAGTTCCTGTATCTATCTTTAAAACCTGATATTCTCTTTTTCACTTAATACATCAATTGGTGAAGCTTTCTGTTCAGCTTTAGATTTGACGTACTAATTTTTTTATTTCAAGTTTTGTTTCTTCTTGGCATTTCTTCAGAAACTTCCATTACTAATTTCTATTCTCAAGTCTTGAATCATTTTCATTTCATTTTTGTCTGTATTATCTGTCTTCATCCCCACAATTTGACTATGCTCTAAGTTATCAATCATTTTTATTATTGGTATTCTGAAGTCATTCACTTGTGCATCATCTAAGGTGCTTAACTGAGGGAATACTAATCCCTATGGGGTAAAAATTTTATAGAGGACTGTAAGGGAAGATTCTGTAGTTGTTTGATAGGGTAAATAAAGACAGCAGAAGCCAATCACTGGACAAAGATATAGGGGCAGATTTTCTGGGTCCCAGGAGAAAGAGGAGGAGAAGAGATTAAGAAAGAGCTTTTTCAGCTAGGCTGTGTGACTGAGAGGATGGACACCATGTTGGCCTGGGGGCTATTAGATCCAGTGGTGCCCTCCACCACTGGATGAATTCTAATATAGAATAGCTAATGAGTTTAGGACAATAGATTCCAAGCCCAGCTGTTGTGTAACTTGGCTGATTTTGAAATATTGTCTGGTGTTTTCCATTCACAATGATTCAGGTGGACAAGAGAGAGGGCTTGACTGTGGAGTGGTCACTGGGGGTTGGCTCTGCTGGGGTATTGGGTCAGTAGAATTCAAGTGGTAGCTTCAGGCATTCTCAGGAGGGATGGGCCATGGGAGCTGGGTGAGATGGCCTTTGCTGGCATTGGGTAAGGAGGAGTGGGCGGAGCTCTCGTGAATACTGCAGAGGCTGTTCTCAGAGCATAGCCGGGATATCGGGACAGCCTTAGCTAGCCATGGGGGCTGACTAGTGAGCATGCAGCTGCTGATTCCAGAGCCTAGCTGGAGCAAGCATGCATTTCTTAAAAATTACATGCAACAGGGAACATATTGTCTTAGTCACTAATGTTTGGGCTTTGTGATGGAACCAAGGCATCTGGAAATAGGTCATTAGCAGTGTTCCTTGGTATGGGTAGCTGATCCCACCTTAATTGAATGAGTGTTTGGAGCTCTGCTGTTACCCAAATATAAAAGATTAATCACAGGTAAACTGTGGTCTGGATTCAGTCTTTGAACAACCCAGTATAAATGTGTGAATGAGGTATAAGAAGTGATGTCTGCTCATGTAGAAATAGGTGCAACTACTGAGTTCTATAACAGACCTTCTATAGAGTTAAGAGATTCTCACTTATGGCTCTCAGAAGACTGTGTAAGGTTCACCAAGTCCTGAACATAGAACTTTGGTGAAAAAAAACTTGTCAAAATGAGAGTGCTACCTAGAGGTACACTACACATGTAAACGTCAGGTAACAGGCATGAAGTTATGGCAGCAAGATCTGGGGGCTAAATTAACACAAGATCTTCCTGCATTCTGAAATAACCACCAAATAACTGTGAAAATGATGCATCTTTGAGTAATATAACAATAACTTTAAGGAGTGTTCCATTAATCTATTAAGTTGGTTGTTTATAAACTATAAAATGTATGGATAGACTCCTGAGTCCTGGTACAAACTCATTTTCTTTCTTTCTTTTTTTTTTTATTTTCATATTTTATTTACATTTCAAATGTTTCCCCCTTTCCAGATCTCCCCTTTGGAACCTACGCATTCCCTCCGCCCTCCCCCTGCCACTATGGGGATATTCTCCAACCCACCCACCCACCCACTCTCGTCTTCCTTCCTTGTCATTCTCCTATACTGGGAGATCTAACACCCTCAGGCCCAAGGGCCTCTCTTCCCCCTGATGGATAACAGGACCCTCCTATGCCGCATTTGTGGTCAGCACCATGGGTCCTTCCATGTGTATTCTTGGGTTGGTGGATCAGTCTCAAGGAGTATGGGCGGGGGGGGGCAGGGGGGGCAGGCCAGTTGCCATTGTTGCTACCTCCCTGCGGCTGCACACTCCCTCAGCTCCTTCAGTCCTTTCTCCAAGCCCTCCATCTGGGACCTCGTACTCAGTATTACTGTTCCTGAGAAGTGACTCTTGGGTATTTCGAACTTTTGGGCTAATAACCACTTAACAGTGAGTACATACCATGTTCATTCTTTTGTGACTGTGTTACCTCACTCAGGATGATATTTTCCAGATCCATCCATTTATCTACGAATTTCATGAAGTCATTGTTTTTAATAGCTGAGTAGTATTCCATTGTGTAAATGTACCACATTTTCTGTATCAGTTCCTCTGTGGAGGGACATCTGGGTTGTTTCCAGCTTCTGGCTATTATAAATATGGCTGCTATGAACACAGTGGAAAATGTGTCCTTATTACATGTTGGAGCATCTTCTGGGTATATGCCCAGGAGTGGAATAGCTGGGTCCTCAGGTAGTATTATGTTCATTTTTCTGAGGGTCCGCCAAACTGATTTCCAGAGAGGTTGTAACAACTTGCATTCCCACCAGCAATAGAGGAGTGTTCTTCTTTCTCCACATCCTCGCCAACATCTGCTGTCACCTGAGTTTTTGATCTTAGCCATTCTGACTGGTGTGAGGTGGAATCTCAGGGTTGTTTTGTTTTGCATTTCCATAATGACTAAGGATGTTGAACATTTCTTTAGGTGCTTCTGGGCCATTCAAGTTTCCTCAGTTGAGAATTCTCTGTTTAGCTCTCTTCCCCATTTTTGGATAGGGTTATTTGTATCTCTGGAGTCTAGCTTCTTGAGTTCTTTGTATACATTGGATATTAGCCCTCTATCGGATGTACGATTGGTAAAGATCTTTTCCCAATCTGTAGGTTGCTGTTTTGTCCTATATACAGTGTCCTTTGCTTTACAGAAGCTTTGTAATTTTATGAGGCCCCATCTGTCAATTCTTGATCTCAGAGCACAGGCCATTGGTGCTCTGTTCAAGAACATTTCCACTGTGCCCAAGTGTTCGAGACTCTTCCCCACTTTCTCTTCTATTAGATTCAGTGCACCTGGTTTTATGTGAAGGTCCTTGATCCACTTGGACTTGAGCTTTGTACAGAGAGATAGGAATGGATCAATTTGCAATCTTCTACATGTAGACCGACATTTGAACCAGTACCATTTGTTGAAGATGCTGTCTTTTTTCCACTGTATGGTTTTAGCTCCTTTGTTGAAGATCAAGTGACCATAAATGTGTGGGTTCATTTCTGGGTCTTCAATTCTATTCCATTGATCTACCTTCCTGTCACTGTACAAATACCATGGAGTTTTTATCACTACTGCTCTGTAGTACAGCTTGAAGTAAAGGAGGCTGATTCCTCCAGAAGACCTTTTATTGTTGAGGATAGTTTTTGCTATCCTGGGTTTTTTGTTATTCCATATGAATTTGAGAATTGCTCTTTCTAGGTCTATGAAGAATTGAGTTGGAATTTTGATGGGAATAGCATTGAATCTGTAGATTGCTTTTGGCAGGATGGCCATTTTAACTATGTTAATCCTGCCGATCCATGAGCATAAGAGATCTTTCCATCTTCTGAGGTCTTCTTCAATTTCTTTCTTCAGAGACTTGAGGTTCATACAGATCTTTCACTTGTTTGGTTAGAGTCACACCAAGATATTTTATATTGTTTGTGACAATTGTGAAGGGTGTTATTTCCCTAATTTCTTTCTCAGCCTGTTTATCCTTTGAGTAAAGGAAGGCTACTGATTTGCTTGAGTTAATTTTATATCCAGCCACTTTGCTGAAGTTGCTTATCAGCTGTAGCAGATCTCTGGTGGAGTTTTTTGGGTCCCTTAAGTATACCATCATATCATCTGCAAATAGTGATATTTTGATTTCTTCCTTTCTAATTCTTATCCCTTTGACCTCCTTTTGTTGTCTGATTGCTTTAGCTAGAACTTCAAGTACTATATTGAATAGGTAGGGAGAGAGAGGGCAGCCTTGTCTAGTCCCTGATTTTAGTGGGATTGCTTCCAGTTTCTCTCCATTTAGTTTGATGTTGGCCACTGGTTTGCTATATATTGCTTTTACTATGTTTAAGTATGCTCCTTGAATTCCTGATCTTTCCAAGACTTTTATCATCAAGGGATGTTGAATTTTGTCAAATGCCTTTTCAGCATTTAACGAAATGACCATGTGGTTTTTTTCTTTAAGTTTATTTATGTACTGGATTACATAGATGGATTTCCGGGTATTGAGCCATCCCTGCATCCCTGGGATGAAGCTTACTTGATAATGGTGAATGATCATTGTGATGTGTTCTTGGATTCAGTTTTATTGAGTATTTTTGCATCGATATGCATAAGAGAAATTGGTCTGAAGTTTTCTTTTATTGTTGGGTCTTTGTGGGGCTTTGGTATCAGTGTAACTGTGGCCTCATAGAATGAATTGGGTAGTACCCCTTCCATTTCTAGTTTGTGGGATAGACTGAAGAGTATTGGTATTAGGTCTTCTTTGAAGATTCGATAGAATTCTGCACTGAACCCATCTGGTCCTGGGCTTTTTTCGGTTGGGAGACTGTTAATGACTGTATCTATTTCTTTAGGGGTTATGTGACTGTTTAGATGGTTTATCTGATCCTGATTTAACTTCGGTAATTGGTATCTGTCTAGAAACTTGTCCATTTCCTCAGAGTCTGTTGTTGTATCTCCCTTTTCATCTCTAATTTTATTAATTTGCATACTGTCTCTGTGCCCTCTGGTTAGTCTGGCTAAGGGTTGATCTATCTTCTTGATTTTCTCAAAGAACCAGCTCTTGGTTTTGTTGATTCTTTGTATAGTTCTTTTAGTTTCCACTTGGTTGGTTTCAGCCCATAATTTGATTATTTCCTGCCTTCTACTCCTCTTGGGTGTATTAGCTTCTTTTTGTTCTAGAACTTTCAGGTGTGCTGCTAAGCTGTTAGTGTATGGTCTCTCCAGTTTCTTTTTGGCGGCATTCAGAGCTATGAGTTTTCCTCTTAACACTGCTTTCATTGTGTCCCATAGGTTTGAGTAACTTGTACTTTCATTTTCATTAAATTCTAGGAAGTCTTTAATTTCTTTCTTTATTTCTTCCTTGACCAAGTTATCATTGAGCAGAGCATTGTTCAGCTTCCATGTGTATGTGGGCTTTCTCTAGTTGTTGTTGCCATTGAAGACCAACCTTAATTTGTAGTAATCTGATAGGAGGCATGGGATTATTTCAATCTTCTTATATCTGTTGAGGTTTGTTTTGTGACTAATAATACAATCAATTTTGGAGAACGTACCATGAGGTGCTGAGAAGAAGGTATATTCTTTTGATGCAGGATGAAATGTTCTATAAATATCTGTTAAACCCATTTGGTTCATAGCATCTGTTAGTTTCACCATGTCTCTGTTTAGTTTATGTTTCCAAGATCTGTCCATCGTTGATAGTGGAGTGTTGAAGTCTCCTACTATTATTGTGTGATGTGCAATGTGTGGTTTGAGCTTTAGTAGAGTTTCTTTTATGAAATTGGGAGCTCTTACATTCGGGGCATAGAAGTTCAGAATTGAGAGTTCTTCTTGGTATATTTTTCCTTTGATGAGTATGAAGTGTCCTTCCTCATCCTTTTTGATGAATTTTGGTTGAAAGTCAATTTTATCCGATATTAGAATGGCTACTCCAGCCTTTTTCTTGGGGCCATGTGCCTGGAAAATTGTTTTCCAGCCCTTTACTCTGAGGTAGTGTTTGTCTTTAACACGGAGGTGTGTTTCCTGGATGCAGCAAAATGCTGGGTCCTGTTTATGGATCCAGTCTGTCAGTCTATGTCTTTTTATTGGGGAGTTGAGACCCTTGATGTTAAGAGATGTTAAAGAATAGTGATTGTTGTTTCCTGTTATTTTTGATGTTGTTTATATTGTTTGTGTGGTTATCTTCTTTTGAGTTTGTTAAAAGATTACTTTCTTCCTTTTTCTTGAGTGTAGTTTCCCTCCTTGTGTTGGCATTTTCCATGTATTATTCTTTGTAGGGCTGGGTTTGTGGAAACATCCTGTGCAAATTTGGATTTGTCATAGAATATTTTGGTTTCACCATCTATGATTATTGAGAGTTTTGCTGGGTATAGCAGCCTGGGTTGGCATTTGTGTTCTTTTAGAGTTTGTATGAGATCTGCCCAGGATCTTCTAGCTTTCATAGTCTCTGGTGAGAAGTCTGGTGTAATTCTGATAGGTCTGCCTTTATATGTTACTTGCCCCTTTTCCCTTACTGCTTTTAATATTCTTTTCTTGTTTTGTGTATTTGGTGTTTTGACTATAATGTGACAGGAGGAATTTCTTTTCTGGTCCAGTCTATTTGGCGTTCTGTAGGCTTCTTGTATATTTATGTTCATCTCTTTCTTTAGGTTAAGGAAGTTTTCTTCTATAATTTTGTTGAAGGTATTTACTGGTCCTTTAAGTTGGGAGTCTTCACTCTCTTCTATACCTATTATCCTCAAGTTCTGTCTTCTCATTGTATCCTAGATATCTTGGATGTTTTGGGTTAGGAGCTTTTTGCATTTTGTGTTTTCTTTGAATGTTGTGTCCATGCTTTCTATGGTATCTTCCGCACCTGAGATTCTCTCTTCCATCTCTTGTATTCTGTTGGTGATGTTTGCATCTATGACTCTTGATTTCTTTCCTATGTTCTCTAACTCCATGTTGTCTCCCTTTGTGATTTCTTTATTGTTTCTATTTCTGTTTTTAATTCCTGAATGGTTTTGTTCATTTGTTTGATTGTGTTTTCCTGTAATTCTGGCCGTTTGATTGTGTTTTCCTGTAATTCTTCAAGGGATTTTTGTGTGTCCTCTTTAAGGGCTTCCAGTTGTTTACCTGTGTTCTCTTGTATTTCTTTAAGGGAGTTATTTATTTCCTTCTTAAAATCTTCTATCATCCTCTTGATAAGTGATTTTAAGTCTGAGTCTTCCTTTTCTGGTGTGTTGGGGTATCCAGGGCTGGCTGTGGTGGGAGAGCTGGGTTCTGATGAAGCCAAGTAGTCTTGGTTTCTGTTCCTTGTGTTCTTGCCCTTGCCTTTTACCATCTGGTTATCTCTGGTGTTAGCTGTTCTTTCTCTCTCTGACTGTGGCTTGTCTTTCCTTCAAGCCCAGATGTCAATATTCCTGGGAGACCAGTTCTCTCTTCTAGCTGTTCTTCAGACCTTGTGTCTGGAGTCCTCCTGTTGCTGGCTTTTCCACACAAGTGGGCAGCTCACTTTCTCCCTGTGCTGTTTGTCTATGGAGGCCTGGTGACGCAGGCAGGGGTCTCTGGCCACAGGTGGAAGCAGGCAGACTCTTACCTCCCGGCTTTTCCTCAGTCCCTGCGTCTGGAGCCCTCCTTCTGCTGGCTCCTCAACACAAGTGGCCAAACTCATTTTCATGCTTCATTTGCTGTGAACTTGGTGCCCAAGGCAGATAGATATGATTCAGATACATATGAATTGATAAGGCATTTTCTAAATGCACAAATGAATAGAATCAAAGAGAGATGACTCTGTATACTCATGGATTTATGAGAGAAGTATTTGGTAAACTACTCTAAATAACATACAATAAGAAATTCCTTAATGGAGTTAGAATTTATGAGATCTGAGTGCCATTAAGAAATTCAGGTTTATTTGTTATTACTGAATATCACTCTGGACCTGGAACTTTTGATAAAAAATTATGAGAAAGGAAAGTAACATGAAGCAGAGACCAGAAAGACTGTGTCTGTCTGTGTTTCCTACTTGGGCATTGCTTGTGATTTTTATTAGTATGACAAACTTGCAGCTGACTTGGGACACATGGGAACTAAAGATAGAGATTGAAGACCAAGAGATAAACTTTGAGAATATTAGTGATCCCATAAATTTGTAGAATACCAGCATGCTACTAGATATGTATATTAAGTTTTTTGTTTCTGACACTACATTAACCAATAAAATGAGAGTATTTGACCATCCAAATGGAAGCCTTCTTTTGGAGTGATATGGGAAGACAAAAGAAAAAAGAAGAGGAAAGTAGAAGAAAAGGTAAAGGGTATTGAATTTTGTTGAGTAGTCTACTATAATCAGCAGAAAAAATTCACAATGTTTCCTTGGCACATTCTTGCTGTTCCAAACATAGATCACACAATTACTACCCAAGTATATGTATACGTAAGACTCTGGTGTACACTCAAAAATTCTAACCTCCTTCCACAGCTGGAAAAATTTATAAGGGAAAGAGAGAGTATGTGCAAGGTGGACACATGGAGTGAAATGATCCAGTTAAATAATCTTGTATAAATGCTTTGTGAAATGTAGCAAAAAGCCTCTGCTTATCATAAACAGTTCTATTCAAAAATAGAAACAGAGGCTAGAGAGATAGCTCAGCATTTAAAGACATGTACTACCTTTTCAAAAGACCCAAGATTGGTTCCCAGCATCTAAGTCAGATGGTTCAGAACAACCTGTAACTACATCTTCAGCATATCCAATGCCCTCTCCAAGTTGGCAGAGAGACCTGCACTTACATAAGCAAAGACACATATATACAAAAATAATCTTAAAATATAAATAAATATTTTTAAAGGCGAGAGGTTTTCTATTCTGAATTTCTTAAAGTAAACATCCATCTTTCTTAAGTCTAAGAGTATGCTTCATGTAGGTATTATTCCTTAGGAATTGAGTTTTATTATATTTTGAAATATGTGTGTGTGTATGCTTTCATAAGATAATGTCTCTCCTTAGTAAGTATAAGACAAAATAGTATATATATATATATATATATATATATATATATATATATATATATCAAAATACACAAAGAAATACTTTTCTCAGAAATTGGTTAACAATAGACTTTTATACTCAGTTAAGGCTGCTCAAAGTTCAAGTGTTTAAGAATTTGCCTATAACCCATCAGCTTGCTGAATACTCTCATCATTGCCATTTTCATTTCTTGATTCCTCAACGTATAGATCACTGGGTTCAGAAAGGGTGTGACAATTGCATCAAATATGGCCAGAAACTTATCCAGGTGTGTGTAAGAAGATGGCCATGTATAGAAAAACATCACAGGGCCAAAGAATAAGACCACCACAGTAACATGAGCTGAAAGTGTAGACAGAGCCTTGGAGGAACCACTTGAAGAGTGTTTCTGAACAGTAAAAATGATGACAATATAGGAAATGATCAGTATGAAGAAGGAGCCCACAGACATGAATCCACTATTGATTGAAACCAGTAATTCCAGTTTGTTTGTATCTATGCAAGCAAGTTTGATGAACCGAGGAAAGTCACAGTAGAAGCTGTCTAACACATTTGGTCCACAAAATGGTAAGTTTACTACAAAAGCCAGTTGAACCAGAGAATGCATAAGGCCAACCACCCAGGAGGCCACTGAAAACAAGATGCACATCCTTGGGCTCATAATAGTCAAGTAATGTAGAGGCTTACATATGGCCACATATCTGTCAAAGGCCATGGCTATGAGTAAAACCATCTCCACACCACCAATGACATGGATGAAGAAGATTTGAGTAACACAACCTCTAAAAGAGATGACTTTATGCTTTCTGAACAGGTCACAAATCATCTTGGGAGAAGTAACAGAAGAAATACCCAAGTCAATAAAAGAGAGGTTAGCCAACAGAAAGTACATAGGAGAGTGTAGATGGGGGTCTGAAACCACAGTGAACACAATTAGTGAATTTCCCATTATGCTTGCTGTGTAAAATATGGAGGAGAACACAAAAAGGAATAGTTGGATGTCCCAAGAGTTGGTGAGTCCCAGGAACACAAACTCTGACACCACAGACTGATTTATGCCTTCCATTGGCTTTGTAGGCAGTGCTACCTGAAGGAGGAAATGAGAGAAACTGTACTTTTCAGTTGTGTTAGTAGAATAGGAAAGTCTCCAAGCTATGAAAGCCTATTTTTATTTCAACATTACAACTAACATAGAGTCAAACAGAGATATGAACAAATACTGAACATAAGCAATCATAAGATGGTTACAGACAAAAACATACTGAACTAGGACTTCACACATGTGGAAAGATATTTGTAAACATAAACTAAAATGATGACAAGGTTGAATGTCTCTAAAGAGATGATATCAGGGGATGGAAAGATGACTCAGCTGTTAAGAGCATTTGCTGTCTTCCACTGGACCCAGGTTTGGTTGCCAGCATGCACATTGAGCAGCCTGTAATTCCAGGTTCAGAGGATCTAATACTTTTGTCTGGCCTCCACAGGCACCTGTTCACACATGACATACACATCCAAATACCCCCCAAAATTTTTAGAAATAAATCTTTTAAAAGAGGGTATCATTATAAATTGTTGGTGAGAATATCAATTAATACATCCATTACAAAGTAATGGAGTGTTTTCAAATGTTTAAGTACAGACTGGATTTATAGCACAATGAATCTCCATTTGTCTATCATATATAAAACCATGAGCATAATCCTCAATGGTACAAAACAAAAAAAGAAGTGCACAGATTGCATGGGAGAAGAAGACAGGAGAGGAGACAAGAGGAGAGAAGAGGAAGAGGGAAGGGGAGAAGGACAAGGGGAGGACAGAGGAGTGAGGAGAAGGAAGAGGAGAGGGAGAGGAGGAAGGGATGGGAGGGGAGAGGAGGGGAAAAATTGGGAGACAAGAGAAGAGAATAGAAGAGAGGAGAGGAGAGATGAGGGAGAGGAGAGGGAGAGGAGAGGGAGAGGGGGAGGAAGAGTAGAGGGGAAATTGACAAGGGAAGTAGAGGGAAAAGGAGAGGAAGAAGAAGGGATGGAAGGGAAAGGAGGAGAAAGAAGAGAAGAGAAGAGATATGGAAGATTAAAGAACTATCATATGATACAGAAGTTCTCAAATATTGGGTATATATTCAGAAGAAATGACATTATCAAGTGAAAATTTGTTTATTATTATTGTAGCATTATCCATAAAAATTATATGTGAGTAATCTGCCTAATTTGATAGATGAATGTAGAACATAGTCACACACTACCATCCCTGAGTATTTTTCATTTTAAAAGAAAAAGATCTATATTTTGTAGTTACATAAACAAACCTTGGAGTGACTGTGGTAAGTGAAAATCAAGTCACAAAAACTGTTATGGAAAGATCTCAAAGGAAATGGAACCTAAAGAAGCCAGGAAGAAAAGGTAGAAACTGTTAGATCCAGAAGTGGTGGATGCCCCAGAACCAGACACAACAGAAAGTTCATGTGATGCACATATGAACTCACATAGACTATCATAGCATGCATAAATTCAAGCCAGACAAACCCCCAACACTGAGAAGGGTAACTAGGACAAAATACTGCACCTAATCAAGATGCTGTTTTAAATTCATACTTGCTGGGAGAGGCTTACTTGTGTCCAGTGGAATGACACTGTTGAGATCAGCCACACTCCAAGGTAAGCCCCGTGCTCAGAAGTTGGTCAACACAAAATGCACTCGTATTTTGGTATTCTTTGTTTGTCTGTTTAGATGGTTGGTTGGTTGGTTGGTTGGTTGATTGATTAGTTGGCTGGTTTAGTTTGGTTTTCTTTGTTTCGTTCTGGTATTTTTGTCTTTGAGGTTAATTTGAATTTTAGGGTTTTTTTTGGTTTTTTTGTTGTGTTTTTTTTTAGAGAAAGACAGAATATTAAGTTAGGTAAGTAATATTGAGGAAGATCTGGGAATAATTGTGGGGAGAAAAATATAACTATGAAAAATATTAGAAAATAAATGCCAAAAACAGCTATACTCATTGAAGAAGAAAATATTATAATGCACCATAAGCACATTATGTGAGGAAAAGAAATGTATTTGTCAAAGGAGAAAATTAGGATGTTAACCAAGGTGAGGATTTCCTGGAGATTTTACACAACATTGTGACTGTAGTTAAAATTGGCACTATGTCATAAATATGAATATTGCCAAGTAGATTTTCAATGTTCTTATCATGAATAGGTATGTGAGGTGAATGTTATTTAGTTTCCTTTAGTCAGACAATAATGTTCACATGTATTTAAACATCTCATTAACACCATGAATATGTTCATAACTTTGATAATTAAACTTCTATAAAAGATGAAAGTGCTATTTTGTTCATACTGTAAGATTGTGATCATAAACAGAAGAGAATAGCAGTCATGGTGTAATGTTATGCTCCATGGATATTTCTAGATTTAATAGGCTTTACAGTTTCCAATTTAATAAAAAGATATTTCTTATGTAATAGATCAGTCAACACTAAAGGTATCAATTAAAACCTAAGTTCTTTCAGTTTTCTTTAAAGACTAATATGTAATCTTGTTCTATTAAAAACAAAAACGTTTATGTTTTTCAATGGTGTTTTCATGCTGAAATTGCAGAGCTTATTCTAACATATAAGCCCTTACTTAGTTCTTATCGCAAAAAAAAAAAAAAAAAAAAAAAAAAGTTTAACTTCAAGGTTTATCAAATGTAACATAACTATAACATCTTCCTTTATAGCATTTATATCATCAGCATGTTTTATTTATTAATACTTTAGTTGAGTTAACTAGATTCAAAATTCATGCTCCAGATATAAGTGTATTCAGATATATTTCGTTTCTCTGAAACAATGAAAGAAGGGTCCACAGAGAAGGATAAGTCTGTGAAATGTCAGATACTATTGTTTATCATGTTAGGTACACAAATTGTAAGTACTGAGAAATGTCTCTAGCAATCTACATTAAAATAAAACTCAAATATCAAAAATTACATTTTTCCAAGCCATCATTACATGAAGCATGGGCATAAATGTAACTCCTGTCATAGAATGTAATCCACATGATCAGATGCTTAAACCACTCAAAGACAGAATCACATGACAGCATTTTGTCCATAATTCTATGAAAAGATTTATCATACTATATTGTAGTTTTAGTTTTATTTAGAGAAGAAACAACATAGAAGCCAACATCTAGGCTTTGGATTCAATAATCATGATTAAGCTCATGGCTCAGCCAGTGACTGTCTCTTATCAGAAAGGATACCAAAAGCCCTGATCTTATTTTTTAATTTTCTACTAAACAAATTAAAATATTTATTTAAGTTAACTTAGAGAAATGAAACAAATATCACAATTGTGTTTAGCAAAGATTGGTCAGGATAAGCATGGGATGGCCGTAGACACAATTATATCCTCAATAGATAAGTGCTCCATCTGTGGATGCTCAACAAAGCTAATAATATCAATGCTTTTCTTCTTTTCACTTGCTCAAAATAGTGACAAGCTCATGAGGTAAATTACTCAAAACATTAATGAATATGAATAGGCAAAGGACATCACACTGCCATGTCTAAAATATGTTTCAAACTATTATCTGCCGTTCAATAGCACATCACATTAGTCACATCATTTTAGTGACCAGATAATGAAATTTCAAATGTAAACAACACAGCTGCTCTCAGAGAATCCTGTATCTATGTTTAGTTCTCAATACAAATTTAATTCTTTGATTAATTTCTCAATAAGACAATAATCTCTATAGGATTCAACACTCTTAGACACCAGAGAAATAAAAATTAAAACTACTATGAAATTCCACTTTAAACTTGTCAGAATGACTAAGATCAAAAATACAAGTGATATCTCATGCTGATGAGGATGTGAAGCAAGGAGAACACTCCTCCATGGCTGGTGGAAGTGCAAACTTGTACAGCTACTATGGCAATCAATACAGTGGTTCCTCAGAATATTAGGAATCAATATACTTCAAGACCCTTCTTTACCAATTGTGGACTTATATCCAAAGGATCTTCTATTTACTAGAAGGACATTTGCCCACCCATGTTCATTGTGGCTTTATTCATTATAACCAAAACTGGAAACAATCTAGATGTCCCTCAACCAAAGAATGGATAAATAATTGTGTTACATTTGCACAATAGAGCATTACTAGCTATTAAAACAATGACATGAAATTTGCAGGCAAAAGGGTGGACTTAGAAAAGATCATTCTTAGTGAGGTAACCCAGACCCAGAAATACAAACATGGTATGTACTCACTTATAAGTGGATTTTAGTTGTTTCAAAGTAGAAACTCTCTAATGATTGTTCTCATGAAAACAAAAGGGTTTTGGCTATTATGCTAGCTAATGAGGCTACCACTGAGCAGAAATTAAAAATTAATCATAGTTTCTATTCTCATGTTACTGAGACAAAGAAAAAAAGATGGTTTTAAAAAATCAACAAAATATTATAAAATATTAGATTGTAGTTTTATTATATTTTTGTAAATCATAAATACATCATGGTCATGGGTATATAAAGATTTATGCATAATTAAATCGATTCTATTACATCGTTAACAGGTCTAATAAATGTGGGAGAAAGCACTGGCCTGTCGGCTTCACTAATCCTGCTGCTATGAAACTAGGATTAATGACTTTCTTTGCTGTTTATCTTTCTACCACTGGATGTTTTTAATGTTTGGCACCAAATATAATAAAAGATGATGATTATTTAGTATTTAAAAAAAAGTGAAGGTTAAACATGCTACAATCCACAGACACAAAGAGGTTAAAAAAACAAGGAGAGCTTAAGGAGGGATGCATAGATCTCCCTCGGAAGGGGAAATAGAATAGATTTTGAAAAACAGATTTTGCAAGTGGACTGGGTTCAGATGGGGATGGGAGCAGGGAACAGGAAAGATCAAGCAAGGGTGGGGTGTGAGAGAGACTAGAAAGAGAGTACTGGGAGAGATGACTGGAATTGGGGTGAGGGCACTTAAAAGTGATGTAGAATCCTAGTGCAGTGGAAACTCTGGAATCTCCAAGAGTAACCCTAGTGAAGACTTATAGTAATAGACGACATGGAGCCCGAACTGTCCATCTACTATAACCAGGCAAGACTCCAAACAGTGGGACTGGGACATCAACCCAGCCACAAAACCTGGGACCTACAATTTGTCTTACCTGCAAAAAGTCTGGGACAATGGTGGCATAGAACTTTTGAGAGTGACCAATCCATGACTAGTCCAACTTGAGGCCCATTCTTCAAGCTGAGAGAGTCCACACCTGATACTGCCTGGACAGCCAAGAAGAGTCAGAGGCAGCACAGCCCTGTGACATGGGATAGAATCAAACATAACTAAAAAAAAAAAGTCAAATGAAATCATTCCTAATGATATTCTACTATACTCATAGCTCTGTGACTACCCAATTGTCATCAGAGGAGCATTGTCCAGCAATGAATGGGAGCAGATCCAGAGATCCTCAGGCAAACAATAAACAGAGCCAAGGGAACCCCACAGAAGAGTCAGACGAATGAATTGTAGGAGCCAGAGGGGACACCACAAGAACAGGACCCACAGAATTGACTAAGTGGGAATCATAGGGGCCCACAGACAATGAAACAATAAACAAGGACCCCATATGGATCTGTAGTAAGTCCTTTGCATATACATCATGGTTGTCTTGTGTGGTGTTCTTGTGGAACACCCAGCAATGGGAGCAGGGGCTGTCTCTGACATTTTGCCTATGCTCAGGAACCTTTTCTTCCTACTGAGTTGCCAATTCCAGGCAAGATATCATGTATAAGGGTTTGAGCTCACTCTTTTATCGTATTAAACAACATTCAGTGGAGGCCTTCTTTTTTAAGTGGAAACAAGAGAAATTAATTAGTTGATTTGGGGAAGAAGGAGGTTGGGGGAGGGATAGCGAGGAGTGGAGGGAAGAGATACTGCTGAAGACAGAATGTAATATGTAAGAGAAGAAACAAAATTTAAAAAGAAAAAATGGAAAACATTTTTAGTTGTTAAAAGACACATTAAATATACATGATTGTGTAATATGAAAAGATAGTCAAAGGAATTGCATAAACTTATGAAGTGATGAATTAAACGAATTGTGGCATTTACTTTTAACCTTTCTCTCTCCTTAAGCATTATCTAAGCTTGCTTTCTCAGGTTTTTGGTCTTATTTACTCTTTCTTTAAAGATCTTCTAGTCACCACCTGTCTGACCTGCATACTAGCTTGATTCAAGCTCTCTCTCTCTCTCTCTCTCTCTCTTTCTCTCTCTCATATCCCATGCTGCTGAGATTTGCACCTGTCTTCCCTGGGGTATTTTTCTTCTAAACCGTAATAAAATAATTCTAAATTTTCAAAAAAGTAAAAATAAAATAAACAAAAAATAAGAATAAAAACAAAATCCAAGGGGAACTATGAAACTTGAAATGTTGCTATATAATTGGGAAGAAAAATGGTAAAGTTTACAAAAAGTAGATGTAATACACTTGTGAATTGGGAATTTATCTCCCTTAGTTGAGTCTGTCTGTATAATTATTTTGAAGATTGATTCAAGGCCGTTCTTAAACCCAAAGAAATTTAGAACCTCTTAGTTTAAGAACATCTCCACATTTATTTAAGTGGCCCTATATTTTTTTCAAATAAATATTTATATGAAAGTTGCCTCATACCCCTTTAAATCCTTCAAGATCGGATCCTTGATCAGAATCAAATGAATACAAAAATTCCATCTATAAGTAGCAGATGAAAACAAGAAAATAAATTAAACTGGTATTTTTAATTTTGTTTTGAAATTTAAAACTGACATTCTATCAAAGCATCTGGTTTTGGAACTAGGACTTTTGGTCACATGTAAAAATTTACTCCTCATCTGGTATTTATAAAACTCTTCCAATCAAAAATTTCTAAAACTTTGCTTCTATTTTACAGAATATTAATGAAAAGTTTCACAGAAGATATGTAGTTCATATTATCCTATTTTTTAAAGTGAAAGGAAAAATACAAATTTTCCATTTTTATTTATATGTATTATTTATATTTTCATTAGCTATCTGTTCATAGGATATTAAATAATTTATCCAATCAATCATCAGTGAGCATAGAATGGTTAATTATAAATAAACTTAGAGAAAAATAACATAAAGTTGTTTGATTTAAGGCCTTTTCTAATAATTCAATTGATATTTAATGACTATTCTCCTCTGCTGTTCAATTCCTTTGTCTGACTGCTCTCTGCTTTGCTCTGGGCTTCTGCAAACACTTTAGGATGTGACTTGTGTTCACGGCAGTTTTAAGCACAAACTCACATTTATTACCACCCATTTATTTACCTGAATGAGAACAACAGCATGTTGGCAGAGTCGGGTTTTCCTGTGTCCTTTCACATGAAGTGCCACATGGAATCGTCCATTAGGAAGCGAAGAAGCTAGTGTTTTATATATATGCACATCGAGAGGTCACTAACCAAGAGGTGCTGTAAAAACATGGAAATTTAGAAGGATCACACGGATTTAGAATTCTTGTCTCTGGAGACTTACTTGTTTTGGCCTATGTGACCAGAAAATTTTACAACTCACTGTATAGTAATTAGTAGAAAGGTGGTAAGAAAACTGGGGTCATTTTAGTATTATTAACCTGCATTAATATAAAAGTTACAATTATGGCTGGGCATAGTGGTGTATGCCTTTAATCTCAACATTCAGAAGACAGAAGCAGGTAGATCTCTGTGAGTTTGAGGGCAGCCTCATCTACATACTGAGTTCTAAAACATCCAGGGATATATAGTGAGATGCTGTCTCAAAATTTTTTTAATCATTGCTATATTCCTTAATTGTCTCAATCTTAATCTTAAATATTATCTGAAACTATCATTACTTAGTTAAATCAAACTAATGTGCCAATTATATTGTAGTTTAGTAAGTAAAATATAAAGTCCTAGAACACCAGAAAAAGAAAGAAAGAAAGAGAGCCTAGATCAACTTGGATAATGAAAATATTTTATATTTACACATGGAATAATGTATTATTATTCAGCTAATAAAAATGAAGTCATAAAATTCAGGTAAATAGATGAAACTTGAAATGACTTATTCCAAGAAAGATAACCCAGAACCAGAAAAATAAAGGTTGCATGTTTTCTCTCTTTTGTGAATGTTAGCTTTGAATCTTGTGATATGTATTTATTTATTCCGCTTGTAATACCCATAGAGGTTAAGAAGTTAGTGATGGGCTTTCTGGATTGGCTTTCTGTGGAGGGAACATAAAAAGGTGTCATAGAAGTTTGTTTAGTTTCACCCACATTATGTACAAAATCAAAAGACTAATATAAAAGTTCCCATTTGTATATCCTGTGCTTGTAATTCTTCCATTGAGTGCCATTTTTAACTGTGCACAGATCTAAGTTTCAGTTGAATGTCTTATAACCCATGACAGATACCAAGCAACTTCAGCCATAGCAAAATTGCATGCCACTACATACATTGAAAAAGCCACTTTGCTGTTCCCCACCCCACAGATTCTCACTGATAGATCTTTCATTCTCTGTCCTTACTGAGTCCAAGTATTTTATGACTTTCCTGAGAACACATAAGGAAACACCTACTGACTCCAGATAGAGAAGTCACTCATACACCAAAGGTTTCCCTCCAAGACCACCTTAGTAAGCCAATTAATTATTGTAGTTGTTTATAAAGTTGAGAAACTCAGAGAGGTCACATCACCAGGACTCCAACACATTATCCAAACCATTCACAGCTATACCAGGGGACAAAAACAATTATGGTCAATGGATAAGCTCAAATATAAACTCAAAAATATGTGATGATCTTATGGATGCCGTATGAGTCTTGGGAATTCTATAATCCTCATGAACCATGAAGTCTCAGAGAACCTTTCACTCTCAATAAGGAAATCATAACAGGTGCCATCAAAGTCTCATGAGTGAAATCACAGCTTCTCCTACTCTCCACTTAAAACTAGAAGGAAACAGATACAGAACCCACAACCTGCTCTAGCATTTCCTTTTCCCTTTTATAACATCAATGTTTCCTCCACTATTATATCAGTATACTCAGCATTAAACAAGGATTTGTCTACTCTCTTACTGAAATATATGGTAAAACTTCCTATTCTGCTGAAGTCCTTTGCATTAAAAATTTCTCAAAATATTTGTCTCTAATCTTTCTCAATTATTTTTATTTTCTAACAAAAATCTGCCACTTTGGATTGCCCAACAGTCATCCCACTAAAACTTTCCTTTATATATTACTGATCCCTCCCAGATCTAAATTGAGTGAATGATTTTTAATCTTCTTAAGCCAGGAACTTATTATGTATGTCATCAGCATATTAGATTTATTTGACCTTCTTAGTTCTAAAAGTTCTCAATTTACTCAATCCCACATGGAAGGGAGAAGAAAGCAATCATAGGAGGGGGAAGGGATGGAGGGAGCTGGGTGGGAAAGGGGACAGGGAGGGGAATATAATCAGTATTGGGTAGGGGGAACAGGACTGAAGTCCTGAGGGCTAGCAGAAAAAATGGAAATCAGCAATCTTGGGAGGTAGGAGGTAGAGGACTCCCTAGAATGTACCAGACACCTGGGAGGTGAGAGATGCTCAGGACTCAAAGGGAGAGACCCTAGATGAAATGCCCTACAGTGAGGAGAGGGAACTGGTAGAGTCTACCTCTAGTAAAAAGACATGGCATCAAGTGAAGGGATTGGGGTTGCCATCCCACAGTCAAAAACTCTGACCCAGAATTGTTCCCATCTGAAAGAACTACAGGGACAAAAATGGAGAAGAACCTGAGGAAAAGGAAGTCGAGCAACAGGCCCAAAGGAGGATCCAGCTCAAGGGGAGGCCCAAAGACCTGACACTATTACTGAGGCTATGGAGTGCTCAGAAAAAGGGACCTATCATGGCTGCCCTCCAAAAAAACCAACAAACAGCTGAAAAAGTCAGATGCAGATATTTACACCCAACCAATGGACAGAAGCTTGTGACCCTTGTGGTTGAATTATGGAAAAGCTGGAAGAGCTGAGGAGGAGGGCAACCCTATAGGAAGACCAGCAGTCTCAACTGCTGCTCAACTGCTCAACCAAGCAGCATACACCAGCTGATATGAGGCCACCAACACATGCACAGCAGAGGACAGCTGGGTCTGGACTCGTCAGAGAAGATGAAACTAACCCTCAAGAGACTTGGGGTGGGGAAGGTTGATAGGGACATCCTCTTGGAGACTGGGAGGGGGGAGGTGTGGGATGTGGAACAGTAGGAGGGTGGACCTAGAGGAGGATGAAGTCTGGACTATAAAAAATGATAAATAATTTTTAAAAAATGAAGCACAGATTTAGCCCTAAAGCTCAGAATATCTTCAATACAACTACAAACCAAATGAAGATTTAAAAGAAGGAAGACCAAAGTTTGAATGCTTCAATCCTACATACAAGGAAGAACAAAATAATTATAGAAGGTAGAGGGAGGGAGGGACCTGGGAGGAAGAGAGGAGTGGGAGGGAAAATGGGGGGAGGGTAGGATCAGGTATGGGAAGGGACAGGAGGGAAGTACAGAGGGTCAGGAAATTGAATAGAAATATGTAGCCGTGGAGGATGGGGAACTATGGGTAGCCACTAAAATGTCCCAGATGCCAGGAAATTGAGTGGCTCCCAGGACCCAATGGGAATGACTTTAACAAAAATACCCAACAAAGGGGAGATAGAACCTGTAGAGACCACCTCCAGTAGATAGACACAGGCCCCCATCCATCTCAAAATCATTAATTCAGAAATGTTCTTGTCCAAAGGGAAGAAAGGGACAAAAAGTGGAACAAAGTCTGAAGGAAAGGCCACCCAGAGACCACCCCACCTAAGGATCCATCCCATCTGCAGACACCAAACCCAGACACTATTGCTGATGCCAAGAAGTGTTTGCTGACAGGAGTCTGGTATGGCTGTCCCTTGAGAGGCTCTGCAAGCACCTGACTAATACAGATGCAGATACTCACAGCCCACCATTGAACTGAGCTTGGGGACCCCAATGGAAGAGCTAGGGGAAGGACTGGAGGAGCTGAAGGGGATTGCAACCCCATAGGAAGAACAATATCAACTAACCGGACCAGCCAGAGCTCCCAGGGACTAAACAGCCAGCCAAAAAGTATACTTGGAGAGATCCATGGCTCCAGACACATATGTAGCAGAGGAGGGCCTTATCTGGCCTCAATGGGAGGAGAGGCCCTTGGTACTGTGGAGGCTTGATGCTCCAGCAAAGGGGGATGCTAGAGTGGTGAGGCAGGAGTGAGAGAGTAGATGGAGGAGCATCCTCTTAGAGGCAAAGGGGAGGGGGATGGGATGGGAGGATTGTGGAGGGGAAACTTCGAAGGGGGTATCTTTGAAATGTAAATGAATAAAATGATTAATTAAAAAAATTAAGCACAGAGTTAAACAAAATACAGGATAATACAATCAAACAGATGAAGGATATTAATAAAAATATCCAAGACTGAAAATGGAAATAGAAGCAATAAAGGAAATTCAAGTGACAGCACATGCTGAAAAGGATGTGGAAAAAGGGGAACACTCCTCCATTACTGGTGGAGTTGCAGACTTGTACAGCCACTCTGGAAATCAATCTGGTGGCAGAATGCTCCCAGGAATCAATGCACATCACCTAAGCCAAGACACATATGGAACCTGAAGAGGTCACCTCCTGTAGCCAGGCAGGACTCCCGGTAGAAGTGTAACAATACTAACCCACCCACAAAGGGTTCGACCCAAAATTTGCCCTATCTACAAGAAAAACAGAGACAAAAATGGAGCAGAGACTGAGGGACTGGCCAGCCAATAACTGATCCAACTTGAGACCTAACACATGGATGAGCACCAACTCCTGACACTATTAATGATACTCTGTTGTGCTTGTAGACAGGAGCCTAGCATAACAGTGTTCTGAGAGGTTCCACCCAGTAGCTGACCCAGATGCAGCCACCCACAACCAAACACTAGATGGAGCTCTAGAAGTCTTCTGGAAGATGTGGGGGAAGGATAGAGGAACGCAGAGGGGATAGGAACTCCACAAGAATCCCAACAGAGTCAACTAACCTGGACCTTTGAGGGCTCCCAGAGACTGAACAATCAACCAAAGAACATACAAGGACAGGACCTAGCCCCCCCCACACACACACATATGCAGCAGATGTGCAATTGGTCTTCGTGTGTGTCTCCCAACAACTGGAGCAGAATCTTAACCTGACTTTGTTATCTCCTTGTGGATCCTCTCCCCCTAACTGGCCTGTCTTGGCCTCAGTGGGAGATGATGTACCTACTCCTGCAGTGACATGAGATGTGAGGGTGAGTTGGTACCCAAGAGGGAACCTCACCCTTCTCAGAGATGAAGGAGAAGGAGGGACAGGGAAAAGGGCTTTGTGAGGGGGGTCTGGAAGGAGAGGGGGACTTTGATGGGGATGTAAAGTGAAACAGTTGTCTCAGTTCATTATCCTATTTATTACAGGATTATGAGTATGTTTGGTGGTTAGTTTTTTATTATGTGTACAAGATAAGTATTTGGTTTTAAATGGATAGCTGGCAAAGACTGTTTCCCATTTTGAAGGTTCAGAAAGTTTGGGCAATGATTAAACATTTCGATAATTTTCCCATGCTTTCTAGCACTCATTTCTGAGATTAGAGTCTCACATTGAGATCTTTGATCAATTTTGAGTTTTGTTTTGTTTTGTTTTTTACAAGATGAGAGATGAAAGTCAACTGTAACTCTTCTACATGAGCATACCTAATTCTGCCCAACTTATTAAAGTGATTGTCATTTTTCAGTGTCATCTTTGGTAAGTATTTATTGGCTATCATGAGAGAAGCTTTCTCCTGCAGCACATGGGAACAAATACAGATACTAACAGTCATGATACTGCAGATCCTGCAAGACCATGAAAGACTCTGATTCTTTAGATAAGATCATCTTGGATTAAGGATCTGCTCCAGGTTAGTAGACCTATCTCTCCCAGAAAAAGAAAGGGCAAAGCAAATCTGGAAGGAGGGAAGCAGGATTAGAGGAAAGGAATGACACCAAGAAAACAAGGTCCTCTATACCAACATGATCAGATCTCATACGAACACATAGAGACTAATGCACAGAGCCTTCCCTGGTCTGAATCAGATGGGGTCCTAGAGCTGAAAGGAGAAGTGAACACATGCTCCTGTCTGTGACCCAGAAGCTGTCTTCAATTGATACCCACTTGCACATGAAAAGTTATTTTTCTCCAAAGGAGTTTTACTGGGAAAAAATACTACTCTTATGGATAGGCTACATGCTCAGCACTAGATGGCCAACAGAAAGTGAACTCAGTGGTATCACTAGAGGTTCCTTGTCTCACAATGTCACGTCAGGGCTTTCTTTTTACATTATTTTTTCTCTCTTTTTACTCTACATGTCCTTTGTGTATATGTATTATAGCTTGCATTTAGTGGTTTTATAGAATTTCTGAGTGTATAAATAAGTAGACTTTGTATCTATATCTGGTTCATGTACTTTTCTTGCGTTCTTTTCCTTCTGTTTGTTTTGTTCTTTTTCTAAAACTGGACATTCTTTTCCCATTTATTTATTTATTTATTTATTTATTTATCTATTTATCTATTCACTTTATATCCAGATCACTGCCCCCCTCTTTCTGGTCTCCCCAGTTCCCACGTACTTCCTCCCTTCTCCTCTGAGAGGACAGAGCCCACCCTAGTTCTATCCCTACCCTGGCATATCAAGTCTCTGCAAGACTAGGCACATCCTCTCTCACTGACAAGGCAACCTAGATAGGGGAAAGGCATCCACAAACAAGCAACAACTTTAGGGATAGCCCCTACTCCAGTTGTTGAGAGACCCACATGAAGACCAAAAGGCATGTCTGTTACATATGTGTGGGGAGGCCTAGGTCCAGACCTTATATGATCTTTAGTTAATGGCTCAGACTCTAAGAGCTTCCAAGGGTCTGGATTAGTTGACACTGTTTATCTTCCTGTGAAGTTCCTCTCCTCTCTGAGACCCTCAGTCCTTCCCCCAACTCTTCCATAAGAATCCCCAAGCAACTTCCAATGTTTAGGTGTGGGTCTCCGCATCTGTTTTAGTCAGCTGCTGGGCAGAGCCTCTCAGAGGACAGTTATGCTAGGCTCCTGTCTGCAAGCATGAGAGTATTATTAATAATGTCCATTCCTCACACTTATGCATCAAATACATTGTCCACTAAGCTATATCACTAACCTCATTCATATTTTTATATAAATTTTAATACTGATATATTTTTTATATAAAAATATAATCTGAATTGTGGTGATGCCAATGTAGGAACACACACAAAAGTAAGAGTCAGCATTTGCAGCTACATGACTGGCATGTGGCACTCATAATGACATCCTCATTTTGGCAATGAGCAGGGATAGCACTACCCTTCTATTGCCTTAAGTAATGTCTATTGCCTCTATCTCTATTCAGTTATTCCATAATACTGAAGGTGCTATTCAAGCTGCAAAAGAGAAAAGCAATGGATAGAGTTACCCAGCTCTAAAGTCTATGAACCATAACAATGACCAACCTGGCAAGATAACCCCAATAGTACAAGAATGGCATTTCCACTTGAAAAATAACCAATAGCTGTCTAACTGGATTCAACATGAGGATATCCATGCCTGGTACTGTAAACCTAGAAAATTACCCATCACTGTAAACTTCATGAGACTTTAGAAGAGAACCTATTACAGCCATTCTGCTACAGGTAATCAATGGATTCTGAAAGAGTGTGAATCAGTTTTAACAAGGGATGACATTCCTGATAGGTTATCTAATCCTATGTAGTTAGGCATGAACACATGTGCATACTTGCAATACTACATGGACTCAAAACACTATCTGTATATGTGTGTGTGTGCACAGCAATAATAATTAAAGAAGTAGTCATGATTTCGAGATAGACTAGGGAAGGACATCAGAGGAGTTAACAAAGACAAGAGGGAAATATTACAATGATATAAATACTATACTCATGTATGAAATCTTCAAAGAATAAATTATTATTTTATAGGAACAGAGAAAATGTATAAGAAAGATGAATGGAAATTGAATGGATTTGAGTAGCAAACTGTTCCTTAGGCAGAAAAAATCAGTACATTTTATTGGCTTCTTTTTGCTATTCTACACATAATTCGTAAAACTTTTTCTTGAACACTTTATACTCCCATGGGTTCTTTGAAAGCTCTAACCTTCTTCCAATACCAGAAAAGTCCCCAAAATTGGAAAAGAGTGTGTGCACTTTTTACATACATGCAAATTACTTAGTTCAGCGTCCCAGCATGAATGTTCCATGCAATATAGCCAGAAATTACAGCTCAAGAAAGCATGTTCTATTAAAAATGAAAGTCTTAAAGGAACATTTCCTTTTCTGTATGTCTAAGAGTTTGTTTCAAACTAATGCTAATCCTTAAGAATTAAAGCTCCTGAATAATATAATTTTTGTACTATAAATACATGAAGCTTTTGTCTTCATTTAGAAGAAATTGTCATCTATATGCAAAAACAGGTTTTCTTCAGAGATTAGCCAACCATTAATTTCCGTATTTAATTAATACTCTTCACAATGTAGTTTTTCAAGAGATTTGTCTATAACTCATTAGTTGTCTGAATACTTTCCTCATTGCTATCTTCATTTCTTGATTCCTCAATGTGTAGATCACAGGGTTCAAGAAAGGAGTAACAACTGCATCAAATAGGGCCAGAAACTTATCCATGTGTGTAGAGGAAGAAGGCCATGTATAGAAAAATATGGCAGGACCAAAGAATAAGACTACTACAGTCACATGAGCTGAAAGTGTAGACAGAGCCTTGGAGGAACCACTTGAAGAGTGTTTCAGAACAGTAAATATGATGACAATATAGGAAATGATCAGTATGAAGAAAGAGCCAACAGACATGAATCCACTACTAATTGAGACCAGTAATTCCAGTCTATATGTGTCCAAGCACGCAAGTTTGATGAATTGAGGAAGGTCACAGTAGAAATTGTCCAATATATTAGGACCACAGAGAGGTAAATTTACTATGAAAATCAGTTGTATCACAGAGTGCATAAGACCAACTATCCAAGCAGCAATTAAAAGGAAGATGCACATCTGGGGGCTCATCATGGTCAGATAATGAAGAGGCTTACATATGGCCACATATCTATCAAAGGCCATGGCTATAAGCAGCACCATCTCCACACCACCAATTGCATGGATGAAGAATATTTGAATAACACAACCTCTAAAGGAGATGACTTTGTTCTTTTTGAATAAGTCATAAATCATCTTCGGTGAAGTGGCAGAAGAAATACTTACATCAATGAAGGAGAGGTTAGACAGAAGAAAGTACATAGGGGAATGTAAGTGAGGGTCAGAAGCCACAGTGAAAATTATGAGACAGTTTCCCATCATGCTTGCCACATACAACATTGAGGAGGTCAGAAAGAGCAGCAGTTGGATATCCCAGGAGTTGGTGAGTCCCAGGAACACAAGCTCTGATGTCACAGAATAATTCACTTTCTTCATTGGCTTTGTTATCAGTAGTACCTAAAGGAGAATCAGAGGAAGCTGTAAATTATGATTATATCAATAGAATGGAAGGGGGGAAATGTGAAATGTATGAAATCCAATTTGTACTTTAATGTCTCAACCAAGCTAAAGACCAACAGATATATGAACAAGTTCTGGACATGACTAACAGAGAAGTTCAAATTTGACTCATGTTGAAACATCACCTCGCACTTCATAAAAGTAGTATTATCAAGACCTCTAAATATAACAAGGTTTATTACTGCTATTCTCCTTGAGTAGTATGCATAGCACTATGAAAGCTAACCAATAACGGTGAAGCATCCATGTGAATATCAGGTTGATTTTTCCAAGCTGAAACAGGGCCAACAACTAGTGACAAGAAAGGTCACAATTTGAGGGGATAATCTGCTAGTATTACTTTGTTAAATTGACACAGTATTAAACAGATTCCTAATGACTTGTTAGATTAATGCATCTCTCAACTCTCATTGGGGAAGCTAAGTTTTTCTGTAAATGGCAATTAAGAAAGAGATCCACAACTGACCAAGGTGTAGACAATAAAAGACTGGAGAATTCTCAGCCTTAAAAAGATATCTGTATCACACACCTCCCTTTAAAGCTCTATAATTATTGTAGAATAGGAGCAGAAAGAATTTTAAAGCTAGATATGGTGAATAAGTGTAAGGAAATGACATTTTCCATACACAGAATGTCAGTTGAGCATATGAATTCACACTCACAAAGGAGGTGGCAGCATGCACAAAACCTGCAATAGTTCAAGCCATACTAAACCTCAACACAGAAAGAAGTGTTCATGAAGTCCCATCCCTACCTGAGGCGCTATGGGCAATTGACAGGTGCTTGGAGAAGGAAAGAAGAAAATAATGGACAAAAACAAAAGAAAAAGAAATAGAACTTGGAGGCTGGCAGGATCTAGCAATATTACCTTTAAAGAGATATATGCAGGAGAAATTAAATAATTATAATGAATAAATTATCTCTCCATGTTTATTTCAACATAATTTACATGAAACCAGTATATAAAAACAACCTCTGAACACTGATGAAATCATACTAACACACACATACCTTGAAATATTCCTCAACATTTAAAAAGGGAGTTCTGTGTATTGTAATAATGTTAATAAATTTGGAAGTCATTATACTAAGGGAAATCAAGGAGAGAGAAAAGAAAAATACTCAAGGTCTCACTGAAATGTGTAATCTAAAATCATAGTTATAGAAGCAGAGAACACATTGGTAGGCCATTCAATAAAAGAAATGGATTGTGGAGACAGAATGAAAAGATGTTGGTCAAAAGATATCTACAGAAAGATGGGCTCATTAGTTTAGAAGGATTAATTATGCATTATTCTGACTATAATTAATAACAGTGTGTTGCACGCTAGGAAAAAAAACTGAGTAGAAATTCAAACTATCTTATGGCAAATAAGCATGCAAGGTGATGTATATGTTAACTAGCCTGATTTAATTATTTCATTTTGTAAATATTTATTGAATGTTACATAATATATATTTGTTAATTATAAACTTACTAATATAGAAAAAGGAAAAAACAATATGCCCATAGATCTTTAATAAAGTGACCACACAGAAAAGTAAGTGGTTATATATTATGGTTCTATTTTATGCAATGTTTCTGAATTTAATATCTCACTGCTTTCCACATGTGATACAGCGATGCACCATATGAGACAGAAGATGGTTCACAGAGTGATGTAAGTCAGTGAATTGTCAGATTCCAATTTTTATCATGCCAGACACAGAAATGGCAGGTATTTAAAAACTTATCCAGTTATTTTCCACTATGGCAAATTCAAATGTCTGAATATACATTCTAGCACAGTGTTAGTACATAAAGCACTAGGATTCAGTGTGGACCACTGCCCTGGATTATCCAGTTCATAATCTTCCAGATCAGACCTCTGAAAAGTAACATTATGTCATAGAAAGTATTTTCATTCAACTCCCTGATACAAGGATTTATCACACTGTATTACAGATGTACTTGTACTCTTGTATCTTGTTAAGAATGAAACAGAATAAACAGAATATGGTCATTACGTTCAAATTGCCAAAATTACTTATACCTATGAGCTTCAGATTACCTGTCAAATACACTAAAAATGGTTAGATTTTTCTCTTAAGATTTAGGATGAAACAACTAAAATCATAATAATGTACTTATTGTGTGTATATTCTGTGCATAAATATTAAATAAATGTTAATATTTCTTTAATTTACCTTTGATAGCACCCAGAATATTTGAAAAAATTTATAAATAAAAAAGAAATATTATCAGTAAGAATAGGACAACAAAATAACAAATCAAATATATATACTTCAAAATGTATTTCAATCTTTTTTTCCAATAATAGGTTATACTATTGGTATTGTTTTAGTGGCAAAAATATGAATTTTCAATAATAAATTTATTGTGTGTATATATTTTTAAAATAGTGCCTGCTATTGATGTAATTCACTGATAGAGTTTCCCTAAATTAGACAACAACTTTATAAATGGAAGGACTGAGTGTGTATTCTTATCAGATTCTCAAAATACAGAATTACAGCAGACATAGAACCAGAACAAATAAATCCTTGCTGAAGAACAGAAAATGGACTTGAATTATTAAAAGCCACATGGAAATATACATGAATATAAAACCAAAGAAGGCAGGTAAAAGAGATAGGTGGAGTTCTGAAGTGACAGGAAATATGAAATGAGAAATGGAAGGGAGAATTGGGGAAAAGGGAAAGAACAGGAAAATGACAAAAGAAAAACAAAAAGATTTAATAAGAGCTATATAACTTGAAATGTATTTTACCATGAACAAAGGGAAAGTATTATATTTATACTAAGTAAAATAATTTATGAAATTTGATTTGCAGCTCTTCAGAAATGACAAATTATACTATATCCCCAGGTATTTAAGTGCTAAAGCTCTTGGAACTAATTCTGATTGAGTCTCAGTTGGAAATTTATCTGTCTATAGGTGGTCAATTCATACCATCTGAACAAGAATTGAGTTTTTTTAATGACATTGAAATTAGAATAAGATGTAACTCTAGAACATATTCAAATATCAAAAATAGAAACTGATACAGTTTGATACTAAATATTAGACAAAATACCAAATTCCAATTAGAATCTGGAGGAACAGGCTTTCAAAGGTTTCTAGATGAAATGCCAGGATACAGTGTTACTAAAGCCTTTACCTTGATTTACACAGAATTCAGGAATCTTCCTAAACATATTTCCAGACTTTCAATCATCATAAAGAGCAAATTTTACAATTATTTTAAAATAAATATTTGAAATAAATGGATAGATACCCCCAGCGATTGAAGAAAGTGGTCATGTAAACAATTATTGAAGTTCTCATTTTCCTTTTCTATAAGCATTGCAAGTTCATTATCTTCCTAGCTCAAACATTTTATATTTTTTAGCTTCCAAATTGTCACAAACCATCTTTAAACATAAGCAAAACCAAGGTCTCTCCTGTTAATTTGAAAATACATTTATTTTCAATTATTATAACAAACATAAATAATTCTATATCATTTAAAATATTTAAGTATGTACATAAATAAAGTTGTCCAGTAACTCCAAGAAGCTCAGTCATTTTAGTAATACCATCTTATTACTCTAATATTTTTCTCATCCTCTATTACAACTAGAAAATGCTGATTTGTCAAAACTCTTTACTTCCTCCTTATCCTAACAATTCAAAAATAAAATTATAGATAGTTATAATAAACAAAACAGGAAACATAATTCTGGATACTAGAAGATTTATATATCATTTTGAAATTGTCCATATCACATTTCAAAGTAAAATTACAATAAGAAGCATTTTTTCCAGGTTGGGTATTTTGATTCCCATGTCAACTTTTATTTCTGCTCAGGTGTCTGTGATGTTTCCACAGAGCACACTTGACAAGTCCCTAGGAAATTTTATTCTATTTTAAAGAATTAGATAAGGCCACCAGATTGTACTCATCTCTTTTGAAAGCTAATGAATAAAAAATATACAATATTTGTGACTTTTAATTTATGTATCATCAAATTCTTGCTTATATACCAAGTGGTAGAGGTTAAGATAATGTCTGTAATCATCAGAATATTTAACTGTGATGTTTGATTAATCCAAGATATTATAAAGTTATTTCCAATGTCTTAGTTCCCCAGATAGAAAATACTTCTATCTCAAAAAGGCTGCCATACTTTCCAAATATGGCATTAACTGTTTTTGCCATGACTCTCCTATGATGCTCAATTCCTTTACTTGGATGCTATCTGCTCTGATAGACTCCCTTGTGAACTTTATGATATGATCTTGTTCATAGCAATTCCACCAAAAGCAGCATGTGCATAAAGCCACTCTTCTATATCTAAAGTTCTACATATCCATCCATTTTTACCTGTGTGAAAAGAACAGTATCTTCACAGACTCAGGAATCCTGTGCTCTTTAACATAAAAGTATCAAATATCTTGCCATAGGAAGATATGAAACCAGTTATACATACCTCAAGAGACCAATGACCAAGAGATACTGAAAACATGTAGTTTAGAAGGCACTTGTGGTTCAGGTACATTTACTCAAGAGAACCATTTGCTTTGGACCTTAAAGAAATGTTTAAAGTCCTTAGACATCAGGGATATGCAAATCAAAACAACTATGAGGTTCTATTTTACACTCATCAGAATGGCTAATATCAAAAGCTGAAGAGATAGCACATGCTGTGAGATTGTAGTACAAAAGAAAACACCTCCACTACTCATGGGAGAGCAAACTTGTACAACCACTTTGGAAATCAATTTGGCATTTTTCCAGACAACTGGGAATAGTTCTACCTCAAGACCCAGCTATTCCACTCCTGGGCATATACCCAAAATGTGCTCCAACATCTCACAAAGACACTTGCTCAACAATGTTCATAGCAGCTTTATTCATAATAGCCAGAAACTGAAAATAACCTAGATGTCCCTCAACTGAAGAATAGACTTTTAAAAATGTGGTACATCTACACAATGGAATACTCTTTAGCTATTAAAAACAAAGATATCATGAATTTTGCAGGCAAATATATGGAATATGGGAATATCATCCTGAGTGAAGTAACCCAGTCCCAAAAGGACATGCATGGTATATAATAACTTATAAGTAGATATTAGACATAAAATACAGGTACCATGATACACTCCACAGACCCAAAAAAGCTAAACAAAGAAGGAAGGCCCAAGCAAGAAAGCTTGAGTCACTTAGGGGAATAAAATAGTCATTAGAGGCAGATGGAGGGAGGGAACTGAGAGGGAGGGGGAATGGGAAGGGTAATGGGGAGTTCAGGATGAGGTGTGGAGGACAAGAGAGATGGCTAGATGACCACGAAAATCTGCAACAGATGGGGGTGAGGAGGTGGGGGCCATCCCAGGATGAGACAGAGACCTGGGATAAGGAAGGTGCCCAAGAATCAATGGGAAGAGTAAACTTAGCTGTGACTCGCTACCTTGGGGATATGGAAGCTGAAGAAATCATCTCCTGTAGCCAGGCAGAAACCCTAGTGGAGCAATAGAGGCACCAACCTACCCACAAAACTCTCAACCCAAAATTTATCCTGTCTACAAGTAACACAAGCACAAGGAAGGGAGCAAAGACAGAAGGAATGGCCAACCAATAACTGCCCCAACTTGAGACCCGTCCTAGGCACAAACACCAATCTCTGAAACTATTAATGATACTTTGTTATACTTGCAGACAGGATCATGCTGTCCTCTGAGAGGCTCCACCTAGCAGCTGACTCAGACAAATACAGACACCCATGGACAAACAGTAAATGGATCTTAGGGACTATTATGGAAGAATAGGAAGAAGGATTTTGGGTCCTGAAGGGAATAGGAAGACCTCCACAGGAAGACCAACAGAGTTAACTTACCTGGACCCTTGGGCTCTCAAGAGTCTGAACCACCAACCAAAGAACATACACGGGTTGGACCTAGGCCTCCTGTACACAAGTAGCAGATGTGCAGCCTGGTCTTCATGTGGGTCCGCAACAACTAGAACAGGGACTATTCCAAAACCTGTGGCTTGTACATGGGATGGAGTCCAGCTGGGTTGCCTTGTCTGGTCTCAGTTGGAGAGGAAGCACCTACCAGCTCAGAGACTTGAGGTACCAGAGTGGAGGATACCCAAGGGGGAACCTACCCACTCAGAGGAGAAGAGAAGGAAAAATGAGAGGATTATTGGAGGGAGTTACAGGGAGGGGCAGTGATAAGGGTGTAAAGTGAATACGTTAAAACAAAATTAAATTAAATTTTAAAAATAAAAAGAGAGTTGTTTAGTTTTCATGAGTATGTGAACTTTTTGCTGCTTCTGTTGTTGTTAGAGTCCAGATTTAATCCATGGTGATCTGATAAAATGCAAATGGTTATTTCAATCTTCTTGTATTTGTTGAGGGTTGCTTTGTGATTGATTTTATGGTCAATTTTGGAGAGGATTCTGTGAGGTGTTGAGAAGAAGTTATATTCTTTTCTTTTGCACTGAATGGCTGTATAGATATCTTGTAGGTCCATTTGGTTCATAACATCTGTTTCATTATTTCTCTGTTTGGCTTCTGTTTCAGTGACTTGTCCATTTGTGAGAGTAGGATGTTAAAGTCCCACACTATTATTGTGTGAGGTTTGATGTGTAATTTAAGCTTTAGTAATGTTTCTTTTACAAATATGGGTGCCCTCGCATTTGGGAATAGATGTTTAGAATTGACAAATCATCTTAGAAGATTTTTCATTTAAAGAGTATGAAGTGTCCTTTCCCATCTCTTTTGATTTATTTTGATTGAAAGTCTATTTTATTAGATATTAAAATGGCCACTTCAGCTTGTTTCTTAGGTCTGTTTGAATGGAAAATCATTTTTCAGCTCTTTACTCTGATTTAGTATCTTTCTTTGTTGCTGATGAATGTTTCTTATATGCAGTAGAATGATACATCCTGTTTTTTCATCCATTCTATTAGCCTGTGACTTTTTATTGGGTAATTGAGTCCACTGATGTTGACAGATATTAATGACCGGTTAATGTTGTTTCCTGTTATTTTGATGTTGGTGATGGTACTGCGTGTATGTGTGTGTGTGTGTGTGTGTGTGTGTGTGTGTGTGTGTGTGTTTCTCTACTTTCAGTTTGCTGTGATATGATTAATTTCTTGTGTTTTCTTGCATATAGTTACCAACTCCTTGTGTTTGGGTTTTCCTTCTAGTACACTCTATAAGGCTTAATTCATAGAAAGATATTGTTTAAATTTAGTTTTATCTTGGAATATCTTGATTTCTCCATTTATGGTGATTATAAGTATTGCTGGGTATAGTACTCTGGGCTGAGATATGTGTATTCTTGGGGTCTGTAAGAAATCTGTCCCAGACCTACTGGTTTTTATAGGCTCTGTTGAAAGGTCAACTATAATTCTGATAGGTCTGTCTCTATACATTACTTGGTCTTTTTCTCTTGAAGTTGTTAATGTTCTTTCTTTGTTTCTTTTCTTCTCCCTTGGTTTTTTTTATTACTTTATTTACATATCAAATGTTTTCCCATTTCCAGGTCTCCACTTTGGAAACCCCCTATCTGATTCCTCCCCAACCCCCCGTCACTATGAATATATTCCCCACCCATCAACCCACCCACTCCTGTCTTCCCTCCCCAGTATTCCCCTATACTGGGGCATCTAAAACTCTCAAACCCAAGGGCCTCTCCTTCCACTAATGGCCAAAAAGACCCTCCTCTGCCACATATGTGGCCAGCAGCATGGGTCCCTCCATATGCATTCGTTGGTTGGTGGTTCAGTGTCTGGGAGCAACAGGGCCTGACCAGTTGACACTGTAGCTCCCTCCTCATGAGGCTGCAAACTCCCTCAGCTCCTTCAGTCTCTTCCTCAACTCCTCCTTCCGGGACTCCACACTCAATCCAACCATTGCTGTGAATTGAATCTTGGTCATTGCGAATCTTTGGCCTAATATCCACTTATCAGTGAGTACATACCTTGTTCAATCTTTTGGGACTGAGTTACCTCACTCAGGAGGATATTTTCAAGTTCCATCCATTTGCCTACGAATGTCATAAAGTCATTGTTTTTAATAGCTGAGTAGTATTCCATTGTGTAAATGTACCACATTTTCTGTATCCATTCCTCTGTTGAGGGATATCTGGGTTGTTTCCAGCTTTTGGCTATTATAAATATGGCTGCTATGAACATGTGAAGCATGTGTCCTTATTGCATGCTGGAGCATATTCTGGATATATGCCCAGGAGTGGTATAGCTGGGTCCTCAGATAGTTTTATGTCCATTTTTCTGAGGGTCCACCAAACTGATTTTAAGAGTGGTTATACCAGCTTGCAATCCAACCAGCAATGGAGGAGTGTTCCTCTTTCTCCACATCCTAGCCAGCATCTGCTGTCACCTGATTTTTTGATCTTAGCCATTCTGACTGGTGTGAGGTGGAATCTCAGGGTTGTTTTGATTTATGTTTCCCTGATGACTAAGGATGTTGAACATGTCTTTAGGTGCTTCTCAACCCTTTGAGTTTCCTCAGTTGAAAATTCGTTGATTAGCTCTTTACTCCAGTTTTAATAGGGTTACTTGGTTCTCTGGAGTCTAATTTCTTGAGTTCATTGTATATATCGGATATTAGCCCTCTATCCAATGTAGGATTGGAAAAAGATCTTTTCCCAATCTGTTGGTTGCTGGTTTATCCTATTTACAGTGTCCCTTGCCTTAAAGAAGCTTTGCAATTTTATGAGGTGACATTTGTCGATTCTTGATCTTAGAGCATAAACCATTGGTGTTCTGTTCAGGAACTTTTCCCCTGTTCCCATGTGTTTGAGACTTTTCCCCACTTTCTCTTCTATTAGATTCAGTGTATCTGGTTTTATGTGGAGGTCCTTGGTCCACTTGGACTTGAGCTTTGTACAGGGAGATAAGAATGGATCAATTCGCAATCTTCTACGTGTAGACCACCTGTTGAACCAGCACCTTTTGTTGAAGATGCTGTCTTTTTTCCACTGGTTTTAGCTCCTTTGTCAAAGATCAAGTGTGTGGGTTCATTTCTTGGTCTTCAATTCTATTCCATTGATCTTCCTGCCTGTTACTGTACCAATACCATGCAGTTTTTATCACTACTGCTCTGTAGAACAGCTTGAGATCAGAGATGCTGATTCCCCCAGAAATTCTTTTATTTTTGAGACTAGTTTTTGCTATCCTGGGTTTTTTTGTTTTGTTTTGTTGTTATTCCAAATGAATTTGAGAATTGTTGAGTCTAAGTCTATGAAGAATTGAGTTGGAATTTTGATGGGGATTGCATTTAATCTGCAGATTGCTTTAGGCAAGATAGCCATTTTTACTATATTAATCCTGTCAATTCATAAGCATGGAAGATCTTTCCATCTTCTGAGATCTTCAATTTCTTTCTTCAGAGTCTTGAAGTTCTTGTCATACAGATCTTTCATTTGTTTGCTTAGAGTCACACCAAGATACTTTATATTGTTTGTGACTATTGTAAAGGGTGTCACTTCCCTAATTTCATTCTCAGCCTGTTTATCCTTCGAGTAGAGGAAGGCTATTGATTTGTTTGAGTTAATTTTGTATCTGGCCACTTTGCTGAAGTTGTTTATCAGCTGTAGCAGATATCTGGTGGAGTTTTTCTGGTCACTTAAGTACACAATCATATCATCTACAAATAATGATATTTTGATTTCTTCCTTTCCAATTTGTATCCCTTTGGCATCATTTTGTTGTCTAATTTCTCTAGCTAGAACTTCAAGTACTATATTGAATAGATAGGGAGAAAGTGGGTAGCCTTGTCTAGTCCCTGATTTTAGTGGGATTGCTTCAAGTCTCTCTCCATTTAGTTTGATGTTGGGCACTGGTTTGCTGTATTCTGTTTTTACTATGTTTAGGTATGGGCCTAGAATTCCTGATCTTTTCAAGACTTTTATCCTGAAGAGATGTTGGATTTGGTCAAATGCTTTTTCAGCATCTAATGAAATGACCATGTGGTTTTTTTTCCTTCAGTTTGTTTATGTAGTAGATTACATTGACAGATTTCCAAGCATTGAACCATCCCTGCATCCCTGGGATGAAGCATACTTGATTGTGGTGGATGATCATTTTGATGTGTTCTTGGATTCAGTTTTTGAGAATTTTTTTCAGTATTTTTGCATCAATATTCATAAAGAAATTTAGTCTGAAGTTTTCTTTCTTTGTTGGGTCTTTGTAAGGTTTTGGTATCAGTGTAACTGTGGCCTCATAGAAGGAATTGAGTAGTGTCCCTTCTGTTTCTATCTTGTGGAATAGTTTGAAGAGTATTGGTATTAGGTCTTCTTTGAAGGTCTGATAGAATTCTGCACTAAACCCATCTGGGCCTCAGCTTTTTTGGTTGGGAAACTTTTAATGACTGCTTCTTCTATTTCTTTAGGGGTTATGGGACTGATAAGATGGTTTATCTGATCCTGACTTAACTTTGGTATTTGGTATCTGTCTAGAAAATTGTCCATTTCATCTAGATTTTCCAATTTTGTTGAGTATAGGCTTTTGTAATAGGATCTGATGATATTTTGAATTTCCTCAGAATCTGTTGTTATATCTCCCTTTTCATTTCTGATTTTGTTAATTTGGATACTGTCTCTGTGCCCTCTGATTAGTCTGGCTAAGGGTTTATCTATCTTGTTGATTTTCTCAAAGAACCAGCTCCTGGTCTTGTTGATTCTTTGTATAGTTCTTTTAATTTCTATTTGGTTTATTTCAGGTCTGAGTTTGATTATTTCTTGCCTTCCACTCCTGTTGGGTGTTTTAGCTTCTTTTTGTTCTAGAGCTTTCAGCTGTGCTGTTAAGCTGTTAGTGTATGCTTTTTCCAGTTTCCTTTTGGAAGTACTCAGAGCTAAGAGTTTTCCTCTTAACACTGCTTTCATTGTGTCCCATAAGTTTGGGTATGTTGTACTTTCATTTTCATTAATTTCTAGGAAGTCTTTAATTTTTTTCTTTATTTTTTCCTTGACCAAGTTATCATTGAGTAGAGCACTGTTTAGCTCCCATGTGTATATGGGCTTTCTGTTGTTTATGTTGCCATTGAAGACCAGCCTTATTCTGTAGTGATCTGATAGAAGGCATGGGATTATTTCAATCTTCTTATATCTGTTGAGATTTGTTTTGTGACCAATTACATAGTCAATTTTTGGAGAAAATACCATGAGGTGCTGAGAAGAAGGTATATTCTTTTGATTTAGGGTGAAATGTTCTATAGATATCTGTTAAATCCATTTGGCCCATAATATCTGTTAGTTTCACTATGTCTCTGATTAGTTTATGTTTCCAAGATCTGTCCATTGTTGATAGTGGGGTGTTGAAGTCTCCCACTATTATTGTATGAGGTGAAAAGTATTCTTAGAGCTTTAGTAAAGTTTCTTTTATGATGTGGGTGCCCTTGCATTTGGAGCACAGATGTTCAGAATTGAGAGTTCTTCCTGGTAGATTTTTTTCTTTGATGAGGATGAAGTGTGTCCTTTCTTATCTTTTTTGATGACTTTTGGTTGAAAGTCGATTTTATCAGATATTAGAATGGCTACACCTGCCTGTTTCTTGGGATCATTTGCCTGGAAAATTGTTTTCCAGCACTTTACACTGGGGTAGTGTTTATCTTTAACACTGAGGTGCATTTCCTGGATGCAGCAAAATGCTGGTCCTGTTTATGGATCCAGTCTGTCAGACTATATCTTTTTATTGGGGAATTCAGTCCATTGATGTTGAGAGATATTAAGGAATAGTTATTGTTGCTTCCTGTTATTTTCGATGTATTTTTATGTTTGTGTGGCTCTCTTCTTTTGGGTTTGTTGAAAGATTACTTTCTTGCTTTTTCTAGGGTGGAGTTTCCCTCCTTGTGTTGGCATTTTCCAACTATTATCCTTTGTAGGACTGGGTTTGTGGAGCAATATTGTGTAAATTTGGTTTTGTCATAGAATATCTTGGTTTCACCATCTATGGTAATAGAGAGTTTTCCCTGGTATAGCAGCCTGGGCTGGCACTTGTGTTCTCTTAGGGTCTGTATGAGATCTGTCCAGGATCTTCTAGCTTTCATAGTCTCTGGTGAGAAGTCTGGTGTAATTCTGATAGGCCTGTCTTTATATGTTACTTGACCTTTTTCCCTTACTGCTTTTAATATTCTTTCCTTGTTATGTGCGTTTGGTGTTTTGACTATAATGGTAGGAATTTCTTTTCTGGTCCAGTCTATTTGGTGTTCTGTAGGTTTCTTGTATATTTATGTTCATCTATTTCTCTAGGTTAGGGAAGTTTTCTTCTATAATTTTGTTGAAGATATTTATTGGCCCTTTAAGTTGGGAATCTTCACTTTCTCCTATACCTATTATCCTTAGGTTTGGTCTTCTCATTGGGTCCTTGAGTTTCTGGGTGTTTTGGATTAGGAGCTGTTTGCATTTTGCATTTTCTTTGACTGTTGTCTCAATGTTTTCTATGGTATCCTCTGCACCTGAGATTCTCTCTTCTATCTCTTGTATTTTGTTGGTGATGCTTGCATCTATGACTCCTGATCTCTTTCCTAGGTTTTCTATCTCCAGAGTTGTCTCTCTTTGTGATTTCTTTATTGTTTCTATTTCTATTTTTTAGATCCTGGATTGTTCTGTTCATATCCTTTGCCTATTTGATTGTGTTTTCCTGTAATTCTTTAAGGGATTTTTGTGTTTCCTCTTTAAGGGCTTCTACCTGTTTTCCTGTGTTCTCTTTTATTTCTTTAAGGGAGTTAGTTATTTCTTCAAGTCTTCTATTATCATCATGTGATGTGATTTTAAATCTGAGTCTTGCTTTTCTGTTGTTTTGGTGTATCCAGGGCTAGCTGTGGTGGGAGAGCTGGGTTCTGATGATGCCAAGTAGTATTGATTTCTGTTCCTTATGTTCTTGCCTTTGCCTTTTGCCATCTGGTTATCTCAGGTGTTAGCTGGTCTTGCTCTCTCTGACTGTGTCATGTTTGTCCTGCAAGCCTTTGTGTCAGTACTTCTTGAGACCAGCTCTCTCTGAGAGGAATTTGGGTTTGGAGAGCTGTGGTACAGGGTCAGCTCTGGGGTACAGACAGAAACCAGAAGAATCCTGTCTCCAGCTGTTCCTTGATTCCTGTGTCCTGATTGCTCTGTGACGGTTGATCTTGATTGAGGGATTTGAACAGAAGTGGTGGTCTTCCTGTGCTCGAAGGTGTGTCAGCACTCCTGGGAGACCAGCTCTCTCCTGGCACTAAATATGGAGCTCTGTGTCACAGGATCAGCTCTCTGGCTGCAGAAGGAAACTGGAAAGCCACTCCTCAGTCCCTGTGTCCTGAGGGTTCTAGGCGGGTCCCCCTGAGCAGAGGTACTGGCCTTACCCCCAAGCACAGGCTTGTCCACACTCTTGGGAGGGTAGCTCTTTCCCTGCTCTATTTGGTTATGGAACAGTGTGGCACAGACCACAGGCATAAACCAGAAAGCTCCTGTCCCAGGCTGTTTCTTGTTCCCTTTGTCCTGAGGATTCCAGGCGGGTCCAGCTGAGCAGTGGTGCTTGTCTTACCTCCACTCACAGGCTTGTGCACACTCCTGGGATGCTAGCTTTCTCCCAGAGCTATTTGGCTATGGAGTTCTGTGGCACAGACTGAGGTCCCTGGCCGCAGAAGGAAATCGGAAGGCTCTTGTCCCAGGCTGCTTGTGTGTCTCTGTCCTTTCTTTGTTTCTTACATTTAGGGTTTTGATTGTTAAGCGGCTAGAGGATTTTCTTTTCTAGTCCAATCTATTTGGTGTTTGGTAAAGAAACCATCTTTCTTTGGGTTAGGGAAGTTTCTTCTATAACTTTCTTTCTTTCTTTCTTTCTTTCTTTCTTTCTTTCTTTCTTTTTATTCTTTAATCTCTTTTTACAGTCCAGTTGTTATCCCCCTCCCAGTCTGTTCCTTGTCTCATACCTCCATCTCCAAGAGGGTGTCCCTCCCCCACCACCCTCACCCCACTAGACCTCCCCACACCCTGGGGCCTCGAGTCTCTTGAGGGTTAGGTGTATCTTCTCTGACTGAGGCCATATCAGGCAGTCCTCTGCTCTATATGTGTCGGGAGCTTTATATCATCTGGTGTAGGCTGCCTAGTTGATGGCTCAGTGTCTGAGAGATCTCGGGGTTCATTTTAGTTGAGACTGCTGGTCTTCCTTTGGAGTCTCCCTCCGCCTCAGCTTCTTCCAGCATTTCCCTAATTCAACCACAAGGGTCACCATCTTCTGTCTACCTGTTGGATGTAAATATCTGCATCTGACACTTTCAACTGCTTGTTGGGCCTCTCAGAGGGCAGCCATGCTAAGTTCCTGTCTGTAAGCACACCATAGCATCAGTAATAGTGTCACACCTTGGAGCCTCCCCTTGAGATGGATTCCAATTTGGGACTGTCACTGGATCTCCTTTCCCTCAGTCTCTTCACCATTTTTGTTCCTGCAGCTCTTTTGACAGGAACAATTCTGGGTCAGAGTTTTTGACTGTGGGATGGCAACTCCATCCTTCCACTTGATGCCCTGTCTTTCCACTGGGGTGGCAACTCCATCCTTCCACTTGATGCCCTGTCTTTCCACTGGGGATGGACTCTACAAGTTCTCTCTCCCCATTGTTGGGCATTTCATCTAAAGTCTCTCCCTTTGAGTCCTGAGCATCTCTCACCTCCCAAGTCTCTGGTACGTTCTCAGAGGATAGCCATACCAGGATCCTGTCTGAAAGCACATCTTGGAATCAGCAATAGTATCAGATCTTTGTGTCTGTGGATGGAAAGGATTGCTCAGTAGGGCAGTCTCTGGAAGGCCTTCTCTTCAGTCTCTGCTCCATTTTTGTCCCTGCATTTCCTTTAGACAAGAATAATTCTAGGTTAAAATTTTTAGGGTCCCATCTCTCCACTGTGGGGCCATATCTATCTACTGGGGATGGTCTCTTCAGGTTCTAGCTCCTTGCTTTTGTGTACTTCAGCTAATGTCACCCCCCTTGGTACCTGGGAGCCTCTCACATCACTGGCATCTGGGACATTCTAGTGGTTCCCCAAGTTCTCCACCCCACCCCCCAGTGCTACTTATTTCTATTCATTCTCTTGGCCCTCTGAACTTCTCTCCTGTCTCTTTCCATACCTGGTTAGAACCCTTTTTGATCCTCCCCCTCTACTCTCTCAACCAGGTCCCTCCCTCAGTTTGCCTCCGGTGATTAATTTATTCCCTTTCTATGTGGGTTTGAAGCCACCACACTTTGGCCTTCCTTCTTTTTAGGCTTCATATGGTCTGTGAGTTGTATCATGGGTATTCTGAGCTTTGGGGCTAATATCTACCTATCAGTGAGTATATACCATGTATGTCCTTTTGGGTCTGTGTTATCTCACTCAGGATAATATTTTCTAGTACCATCCATAGCATGACTTGATAGCAACAATGATCATTCAGAAACATTTTATATTTTTAAAATAATTTCTAAATATACACAATGTATTATGAATTTATTCTCTTATTTTATATGAAAATAGTTTTTTCATACAACATATTCTCATTAGAATTTCAACTTCCCCAAAACCTCTCAAATTTTTCCCCAGTTCCCCAACCACCTGATCCATACCTTTTCCTTCTAATTAGAACACAAACAAGCATATAATGACAATATATAAAATAAAAACAAGAAAAAGAAACAAGCAGAAAAAGAACAAAAAAATACATATATACACAGAGACACATACATTTACTCACACATAATTCCCATAGAGACACAAAATCAGAAATTCTCTCTCTCACACACACACACACACAGAGAGAGAGAGAGAGAGAGAGAGAGAGAGAGAGAGAGAGAGAGAGAACTTATTAGGTTTTATTTAAAAGCTCTGACAGACATTATGAGACAAAGAACCACCAAAAATGCCATTAAATTCATTTTGCGTTGGCAATTTACTGCTGCACATGAGATCTGGCCTCCAGTGAGACTCTCTTAGAGAAAACTAACTTTTCATTTGTAAATTGTTATCAACTAGAGATAGCTTCTGGGTTAGGAATGAGTGCTTGTTTCCATTTCCCCTCTCAGTGCTGGGACTGAATCTAGCCCAGAACAGTTGCAGGCACTGTGCATGCTGCCACAGTCTTTGTAAATTCATATGTGTATTGGTCCTGCTGTATTTAGAAGGCCTTGCTTTCTTGCTCTCCTATTCTCCTTTTAAAACTTCATGACAAGTAAAGTCAAACACATTTTTATTGTGGCCCTCAATTCAAAGCTTCTGCCTATATTTCTTCAGACAGCATTATGTAGTATGAATTTTCTAGGTCTTTCTTAGGCTTTGCATTTATAATATGTGTATTTGCTTTTATAAATGCATAAGGACTCACTTTCTTTTCCTTTGATCTATAGTTATTATGAGAATTTACTCAGGGTCCAGGCAAGAAGACACACTGCTCTAATGAGTAAAACAAGACAATCAACTGAAGAAATTATGTAATATTTTGAGAAGATTTATGAGGACACAGGAAAATTATAAAGAAAGCCAGGACCAACAAGAGTGTTATGATACCTCCAGCACTCTAAGGATTTTTATAATGAACACCCAAATCTATAATTTCTTAACAAGATGAGACAATAGGAGGTGTAAATGGGAGAGTGCCCCAGCTATTTCTTCAGGTTCTCACGGGCTTTACCTTCTACTAGAGAGCACATGACCCTGGGGTGTAGTACTATAATTCCCATTGTAACTGAGTAAACTATGTCACTAAACCTGTAAAGTCAGTTGCTTGTCATGGCACACATCTGTAGACCAATGAATTTTGTGTTGTGTTTCATTTTGTATAAAATATGTCCCCCATTCTAACAAGACTTTGTGTAAGTACTTGTGTGTGGCTTGAATGAAGCAGTCTATGAACCCACATATTATTAAGCTAGCAGACATATAGAATCTATCTCACTGATAGTTGAATCTGTGAAGTAGAAAAGTATGAATGATATACAATAAATGATTTCTCACAGGAACTAGATTTATCTAATTTTCAACACACAAAACTGTCCCAGGGAGGTTGTAACTTCATTCTAGATGCAAAGGTAGAGGCACTAGAATCCCATAAAGAAAAATGGATATGAGATGGAGACCAAAGATAGTTAATACTTTGTCTCTCTGTGCCTCAAATTTCAATGGTGCAGTTGGTGGCTAACCTGGTGACTATACTCATAATGATGCACTTGCAACTAGCTTGAAACATGGAAGAACTAAAAGGGGGTGTGGAAAAGAAAGCAGAACGACAGCACTACTTCTGCTCCATAGTGTCAGGATGAGTTCAAATATATAGTCTATATATGAGGTACTTAGGTACATTCACTGTGCCAACTGATTAAAAAATGCTACATCTTCATTTGCACCTCTATAATATCATGCAAATGTTTTGTGCTGAATTCTGACATAAAAATACAAAAAGAAAAAATAATTTGAGAAAACAGTAAAAAACGAAAAGACATAAATAAAGTTGACTGACATATGTTAACTGGACAGCTTATATTTATTGTATCAAGTGTGTATGGTTGCAGATTCTAAACACTTTGAATAACCACACAGACAATCAAAAGAGTGGCTAGAGTGGATGCAATGTGCAGAAAATAGAAAATATGACCCAGATGAATGTCAATTTGTATATTTTCCATGAAGTACTGCCACTAAGTCCTGAATGTGAGAAATTTATGTTCACAAAGAGAGAGAGAGAGACAGAAAGACAGATATATAGACAGACACAAAACCAACAAACCTGTTTCTCTTTCTTTTTTAGGCTTTGAAGAACTTTTCCACCTTCCGTACAATTAAAAGTTTACTTCACACACACAAAAAAATATTCTTTGCAAATTGAATTTTGCAATATTATAATCTTTGTTTCATAAATATAAACTTCATTCCCTGGTGTTAGGACAAATTTAAATCTCTCCTCATAGAAGACAAACGTCACCAAAATCAGTATAGGTAAACAAATCCTATCAGGAAGAGTAATTGTCACTGAATTTGATCAACAATGCATGGTGTTCAATGATGAATGTTCACACTGCAATCATTTAGGAGATCTTCCCATATTTTAATAGCTGTCTGCACACTCTTTTCATAGCTGTCTTCATATCTTGATTCCTTAGTGTGTAGATCACAGGGTTCAGAAAAGGAGTACCAACTGCATCAAATATAGCCAGATACTTATCCAAGTGTGTAGAGGGAGAAGGCCATGTATAGACAAATATCAAAGGACCAAAAAACAGGACCACAACAGAGATGTGAGCAGAAAGTGTGGACAAAGCTTTGGAGGAACCACTTGAGGAATGTTTCTGAACAGTGACTATTATGACAATGTAAGATATGACCAGTATGAAGAAGGAGCCTACAGAGATGAAGCCACTGTTGGCTGAAACCATTAATTCTAATTGGTTGGTATCTACACAAGCAAGTCTGATGAACCGAGGAAGATCACAGTAAAAGCTGTCCAAAATATTTGGTCCACAGAATGGTAAATTTACTATATAAACAAATTGAACCAGGGAATGTATAAGGCCAACCACCCAGGCAGCTACTAAGATGAAAATGCACATTTTTGCATTCATAATGGTCAAATAATGGAGCGGCTTACATATGGCTACATATCTATCATATGCCATGCCTATGAGCAGCACCACCTCCACACCACCAATGACATGGATGAAAAAGACTTGAGTGATGCAACCTCTAAAGGAGATGACTTTGTGCTTTCTGAACAGGTCATAAATCATCTTGGGACAAGTGACACATGAAACACCTAAATCAATGAAGGAGAGATTGGCCAACAGAAAGTACATAGGAGAATGTAAGTGAGGGTCAGCAGCCACTGTGAAAATGATGAGGGAGTTTCCCATCATGCTAGCCACATAAAACACTGATGCAAACACAAAGAGAAGTACTTGCATCTTCCAGGAGTTGGTGAGTCCCACGAACATAAATTCTGACACAACAGAGTGATTTGTTCCTTCCATTGCTGCTGTTTCCAGTGCTACCTAAAGGACAGCAGTACAAGAAACCAAAAGTTATGGTAATTGTATTAATAGACCACAAAAAGTTAGAACTCAAGGTTATAAAAATCTATTTTTTATTTATCAATATATCTTTATCATAAAGATGAACAGATATATGAGCAAGTGCTTAGATGGCTACTTATCAGGGAATGGCAAATTCTAAACACTCTGACCTTCCATTTTAAACCTGTTAAAAGAGATTTCATGAAAGGCTCAAAAACAGAACATATGAATTGGGTCTTTAAAAAGGGTACCTTGGACAGAATTGGGAACATAAATATCTATATTTGTTTGAGAAAGCTTATAGCCACCTCCATAATAATTTTGAAATAAAGCCTTGGTATGTAACTAACATATAGGGCCTTGGATTTCATCCTTGTCAAGGAAAGAAAAAAGGAAGAATAAAAGGAAGGAAGGAAAAAAGAAAGGAATGAAGGAGGGAAAGAAAGAAGGGGAGAGGAACAAGCAGAAAATGGAGAAATAGAAATGATTTTAGAGAGAAAAGAAAGCTAGAAAACTGGAGAGATGGAATGAGAGAGAGAAAGGTATAGAAAAAGATAGATATATAGAAAGAAACAAACAACTTAAAGAGAGAATTATTAACCAATATCATTTTGAGAGTTAATCATCCAGAAGAAATGGCCCTGCATTGGTCCACATTCATTGGAACATCATTTGTAGTAACCAGTATAAAATCATCCTAACTGATCCTTTATGGATTAGTGGGCAATAAACACAAATGCACAGACACACACACACATATACACACACACTAACACACACATGCACACACAAGTACACATACAGTAGACCATTCCATAGCCTTTAAAAAGAAGGGGACTTTATGTCTCATAATAACATTAATGAACCTAGGAGTCATTGTGCTAAATGAAATGGGGACAAATGCTGAAAGATCTTTTGTATATATAAAAACTGAAGAATTCAGACTTATAAAAACAAAGAATATGATGGTGGGAAAGCGAAAATGACATAGGGAGTGAGAATGATGCAAGATGATGATGGTTTAAAAAAATCCAAAAGCTCCATTGACATGGTGGTTGCTTTCTGGAGATCTATGGTATCATGGTGATTATGAACAACAATAATAATGAGTTGCATGCTGGAAATTGCTGATAGGCTATTATCAATATTCACACATAATATGTGAGGTAAACATGTTCATTAGTTTAATATATGTAATGTATAATATAACTTCATATATATTGCTATATATTATATATAAAACATAATATATTATACAATCATGCTGTGCACCAAAAATATACAAAATATTTATTTGTTAATTGTTCTTATATAAAATCAAAATATGGAAAAATCCCTATTATACCCATAGAATCTAGAAATACATCCCACACAGTGAAGCTTGTGGCAGTTGTATAGTGTTCTAGACCATGTAATATTTCTGGATTACAGTGATGGCCTTCAGTTTATAAAACAATTCAATGTCTTATTTCACTTTCAAGCTAAGTACTTGTCCATAAAATATGATGCATATGTGAAAATTACTGCCTTGGAGAGCTCACCTCATGAACAGAAAATTTAATCCTCTGAAGATAGCCATGTTGTAGTAGAAAGCATTTTGTTTAAATCTGAAATAAATAATTTATTACATTATATTTTAGGTTACTTCTCATTAGAAGATAAACAACACCATGGAAAAAAGATGGGCTTTCAATTCACAAAAACAAAATTAATACCACTGCTCACCCATTAGCAATTTATTAGAGAAATAGAGTTTGTTAATCTATTATATAAATTTAAAACATTGTATAACAAGTGGTCAAAACCATGTATTTAGTACGTAGGTGTTCTATATGAGACAATTAACAAATATTGATGCTGATTTTTTTTCAGATTTTCCATGATGCTGTGAATACACGAAATAAATAAATGAATGAAAAAGATTAACAAAGACCATGAAACTCTATTTCTGAAAGACCTTTCAAAATATATCAACTCTCTCCTTCTAATAAAAGATTTTTAAAATATATTAACTACCCCCTATTTAATAATAAATTATAGTGTTCAAGTTACTTTATTAATCAAAGTGTACTCTCAATGTAATTTAAATGTATTTTTCTCTTTTAAAAAAATTATCTTTAATCATTTTTTATAGTCCAGTCACCTTCATCCTGGTCTGCCCTCCGACAGTTTATTCCATTCTTCCTCTCCCCAGAACATTATATGTCCCCTTAGTGCTTATAATTCATTAAGTGTGACTTACTAAATGTCCCTTCTCAACTAGATTCAACTCCAATAGATTTAAGCACTATGGCCGTATCTTGTGTAATCCATGTTAAAACTCAGAATCACACCATGGTATGTATAAATATTTGGTGAAATATATAAAAAGATGTGTTTTGGTTATTTCAAGTACATACAAATATGCATGTTTAGAGGTTTAAAGACAAGAAAGAAAACTGTGCAGAGTTCTAAAGTGACAAAGAAAGTAGATGTTAAACAATCATAAAACTAAAGAAAAAACAATGATGGTAAATGGAAAATTTTAAATCAACAAAATTTGAAAAGTATGTGTTGTCATGGAAGGGAAAAGTTTAAGTAGAAGACAGTTTATTCAATTTTCTTTGCTGTTTGACAATTCTTTTAAAACTGCATAGTTATAACCAATCAGTGCTTTAAGCATCTTTCTAGTGCTAAAGCTATAGGAAGCATTGTCAATGAACCTGTATCCACTGTGAATTTGTCTTTTGGACAGCCAATCTTCATTACTGTCATAAAACCCTATGAATGCTTTTGAATCTAGAACAGAATGATTTATAAAATATACCAAAATAGTATAGAATTTAGAAGAAGATAAAATTGAGACATTATAGGCTTAGATTCACTTGGCACAGAGTAGTATCTGAAAAAAAAGTCCAAAGACTGACATAGACGTCTGTAAATGGAGAGCGTAAGATATGATGTTGATTTACCTATAAACCACAAACACCCACAGAGGAACACCCACAAAACAGGATATTTTAAATCATCTTCTCTTACACTTGGTTGGGTCGTAAAACCATTCTTATTCTTCATATAATGTACATTCATTTACAACTATAAGAAAACCCACAATGCAAAAGGCCAGACTTAAGTCTTTTGACTTATGTCGTGAGTAGTCCCACTTGTTTGTACATTTATACAGTGCTAAGTCTGTCATATGAGAATCTTTCAATACTTTTACTTCTCAATTTGTCATAAAACCTGCTTCATACCCAGAATAACTCAAACTCTTCTAATTTAAATTACAACCCCTGTTTTTATTGATTATTGAAGAAAACATAAGTAACTCTACATCCATTTCAAGTAACCACTTATGAGTGTGAATGAAACAAAGGAACTTTATAGCTTCTGAAACAGTTTTTGAAAAGCATTTAATTACTCTCTTTCTCATTCTCATGTTCTGGCACCCTAGAGGAACAAAATTTCCATTTATTAAAACTCTTTAACTGATGACATAATTCAGAAATAAAATTAGTGCATGAACTTACTATAAACCACAGGAGATGGAGTTGGAGGGATAGCTCAATGACTAAGAACACTTACTTCCCTTGTAGAGGAAACAGATTCAGCCTATCAGCACCCTTGTGACAGCTCACATCTTTCTGTAACTCCAAATATAGAGGAACCAATGCATTCTTCTGGACTCCTCAGCAACTCCTTGCAAGAAATGTATATACATACATGCAAGCAAAAAAATCGTATGCACAAAATAAAAATAAATAAATCTTTTTAAAACAGGAGAAAATGTGAAAAATAAATCTAATTTTTGATTTGTAAGTACTATTATGTTTTAATATTTTCTACATCATATTGCAAATTGACTAAGTATTGGAAAATTACACCTAGAATATATTCAAAGTATTACAAAGTTGCTTGATGTTTTCCAGTGTCTTTCATATTTTTTGGATACAATATTATTCTAGCTCAAAACCAAATCCAATTGACTTTTTCCTATATATCAGAAAATTTTTCATAGTTATTTTTCTGTGCTTTTCAATCACTTTTCCAGCAAGATATCTATTTTTGCTTTAGACAAACACAAGCATTTAGAGTATAACCCATTTTCATTGCATTTTCAAAACAAGAATATCTATAAATAAAGCCATACTTCTCTTTGTTAAAACATCTCTGTACATTTTATCTGAATAAAGAGAAAGCATCTTCATAGACTGAATTCTTTAGCCTAAAATACCTAACAGTAACCTAACACAAAATATATGAAACTAATTAGTCAATTCTCAAGAGGCCAGTGAGCAAAAGATTCTGAAAACACTAGATAGTTTTAAATGTGCTCATCATTCAGACTTTCTCCCTGGAGAACTGTTTGTTTTGTCCACTGCCACTAAAAGATTTCAGGTTTCATGAAACAACATTAAAAAGAAGAAAAACAGAAATTTTTATATCATTGTACTATTTTGTTGTAAATATTGAAAACTAGTCATTGGAATTAGTACCTAAAATAGATAATTATTCAAATCCTGACTATAAACAGTCATTTAATCACTTTAGTATGCTTTAAGAAGAAATATTTATGACAGTTTCACTTTTATATATCATATAATTGTGAATTTGTATATACATTCATATGTATAGAAGTTCACAGAAAATACTAAATTTAAACTTGAATAGAATAATTAAAACACCGATCATAAAAGGGAGCGAAGAGCAGAAATAAGACAAGTGCCTATTCTCTCCACTCCAATTCAATATGATTCTTGAAGTCTTAGCTAAATCAATAACACAAAAGAAAAGAAAAATCAAAGGAAAGGAAGGAGAGTGGGAGAGAGGAAGAAAGGAAGAAATACTAATAGAAAACGAAGTCAGAGTATTAAGTTATCCCTACTTGTAAATAACATGATTCAATACATAAGAGACCTTAAAGACTCCACTTAAAAGCCGTTAGAACTGATAAATACTTCCAGCAAAGTGACAGCATTTAAAATTAACATACAAAAAATACTGCAAAAGAAATCCAGAAAAACAATTATACTAGTTGCAAAAGAAAGAAAAAATGAATGAATGAACAAATGAAGAAAAAGACAAAATAAATAGAAAACTTCTACAACAAAAAAAAAAATTGAAGAAATAAATTGAGGAGTATATGAGAAGATAGAAAGAATACTCATTCCTGTGGTTCAGAAGGATCAATGTGAAAATAGATATCTTATCAAAATTAATCTACAGATATGATGAAGTCCCCAGTAAACACTAGACCATTTTTTATAAATACTTTATTAACATTTCAAATGTTTTTCCCTTTCCAGGTCCCCCCTTTGGAAACCCCCTATCCCGTAGCCCCTCTCCCTGCCTTTATGAATGCACTCCTCCACCGACACACCCACTCCCATCCATCCTCCCCTGCATTCCCCTATACTGAGGTATCTAAAACCATGAGGCCCAAGGGCCTCTCCTCCAACTGATGGCCAGCAAGGCCCTCCTCTACCACATAAGTGGCCAGCACCATGGGTCCATCCACGTGTATTCTTTGGTTAGTAGTCCAGTCTCTGGGAGCTCCAGGGGTCTGGCGAGTTGAAATTGTTGCTCCCTCCATGGGGCTGCAAACTCTCTCAGCTCCTTCAGTCTCTTCCCCAACTCCTCCTTCCGGGACTCCACACTCAATCCAACCATTGCTGTGAATTGAATCTTGGGTATCGCGAATCTTTGGCCTAATATCCACTTATCAGTGAGTACATACCGTGTTCAATCTTTTTGGGACTGAGTTACCTCACTCAAGAGGATATTTTCAAGTTCCATCCATTTGCCTACGAATGTCATAAAGTCATTGTTTTTAATAACTGAGTAGTATTCCATTGTGTAAATGTACCACATTTTCTGTATCCATTCCTCTGTTGAGGGATATCTGGGAGGTTTCCAGTTTCTGGCTATTATAAATATGGCTGCTATGAACATAATGAAGAATGTGCCCACATTACATGTTGAAGCATCTTCTGGGTATATGCCCAGGAGTGGTATAGCTGGGTCCTCAGGGACTATTATGTCCAATTTTCTGAGGATCCTCTAAACTGATTTCTAGAGTGGTTGTACAAGTTGACAATCCCACCAGCAATGGAGGAGTGTTCCTCTTTCTCCACATCCTAGCCAGCATCTGTTGTCACCTGAGTATTTGATCTTAGCCATTCTGACTGGTGTGAGGCGGAATCTTGAGGTTGTTTTGATTTGCATTTCCCTGATGACTAAGAATGTTAGTCTTTAAGTGCTTCTCAGTCCTTCACGCTTCCTCAGTTGAGAATTCTCTGTTTAGCTCTGTTCCCCATTTTTTGAAAGTGTTATTAGGTTCTCTGGAGTCTAATGTCTTGAGTTCTTGTATATATTGGATATTAGCCCTCTATCCGATGTAGGATTGGAAAAGATCTTTTCCGAAACTATTGGTTGCCATTTTGTCCTATTGACAATGTACTTTGACTCACAGAAGCTTGGCAGTTTTATGAGGTCCAATTTGTCGATTCTTGATCTTAGAGTATAAGCCATTGGTGTTCTGTTCAGGAACTTTTCCCCTGTGCCCATGTGTTTGAGATTTTTCCCCACTTTCTCTTCTGCTTATCTTCAGTGTATCTGGTTTTATGTGGAGGTCCTTGATCCACTTGGACTTGAGCTTTGTACAAGGAGATAGGAATGGATCAATTTGCATTCTTCTACAAATTGACCACAAGTTGGACCAGCACCATTTGTTGGAAATGCTGTCTTTTTCACACTAGATGGTTTTAGTTCCTTTGTCAAAGATCAAGTGACTATAAGCATGATCTCCAATTCTATTAATTCTATTAATAGAATAATATTAATTCTATTAATTTGGTCTCCAATTCTATTCTATTAATCTACCTGCCTGTCACTGTACCAATACCACTCAATTTTTTTTCACTACTGCTCTGTACTACAGCTTGAGGTCAGGGATGCTGATTCCCCCAGAAGTTCCTTTATTATTGAGAATACTTTTTGCTATCTTAGGTTTTTTGTTATTCCAAATGAATTTGAGAATTGCTCTTTCAAAGTCTATAAAGAATTGAGTTGGAAATTGATGGGGATTGCATTGAATCAGTAGATTGCTTTTGGCCAAATGGCCATTTTTACTATATTAATCCTGCCAATCCATGAGCATGGGAAGTCTTTCCGTCTTCTGGGGTCTTGTTTGATTTCTTTCTTCAGAGACTTGAAGTTCTTGTCATACAGATCTTTCACTTGTTTGGTTAGAGTCACACCAAGATATTTTATATTGTTTGTGACGATTGTGAAGGGTGGCATTTCCCTAATTTCTTTCTCAGCCTGTTTATCCCTCAAGAATAGGAAGGCTACTGATTTGCTTGAGTTAATTTTGTATCCAGCCACTTTGCTGAAGGTGTTTATCAACTGTAGCAGATCTCTGGTGGAGTTTTTCAGGTCACTTAAGTATACCATCATATCATCTGCAAATAATGATATTTTGATTTCTTCCCTTCCAATTTGTATCCCTTTGGCTTCCTTTTGTTGTCTGATTGCTCTAGCTAGAACTTCAAGTATTATATTAAATAGATAGGGAGAGAGAGGGCAGCCTTGTCTAGTCCTCATTTTAGTAGGATTGCTTGGAGTTCCTCTCCATTTAGTTTGATGTTGGACACTGGTTTGCTGTATATTGCTTTTACTCTGTTTAGGTATGGGCCTAAATTCATGATCTTAACAAGACTTTTATCATGAAGGGATGTTGAATTTTGTCAAATGCTTTTTCAGCATCTAACAAAATGATCATGTGGGTTTTTTTCTTTGAGTTTGTTTATGTAATGGATTACATTGATGGATTTCGGGTTACTGAACTATCCCTGCATCCCTGGGTTTTTTTTCCTTCAGTTTGTTTATGTAGTAGATTACATTGACAGATTTCCAAGCATTGAACCATCCCTGCATCCCTGGGATGAAGCATACTTGATTGTGGTGAATGATCATTTTGATGTGTTCTTGGATTCAGTTTTTGAGAATTTTTTCAGTATTTTTGCATCAATATTCATAAAGAAATTTAGTCTGAAGTTTTCTTTCTTTGTTGGGTCTTTGTGAGGTTTTGGTATCAGTGTAAATGTGGCCTCATAAAATGAATTGGGTAGTGTTCCTTCTATTTCTATTTTGTGGAATAGATTGAAGAGTATTGGTATTAGGTCTTCTTTGAAGGTCTGATAGAATTCTGCACTGAACCCATCTGGTCCTGGGCTTTTTTTGGTTGGGAGACTTTTAATGACTGGTTCTATTTCTTTTGGGGTAATGAGACTGTTTAGATGGTTTATTTGATCCTGACTTAACTTTGGTACTTGGTATCTGTCTAGAAACTTGTCCATGTCATCCAGATTTTCCAGTTTAGTTGAGTATAGGCTTTTGTAGTAGGATCTGATGATTTCTTGAATTTCCTCAGAATCTGTTGTTATATCTCCCTTTCATTTCTGATTTTGTTAATTTGGATACTGCCTTTGTGCCCTCTGGTTAGTCTGGCTAAGGGTTTATCTATCTTGTTGATTTTCTCAAAGAACCAGCTCCTGGTTTTGTTGATTCTTTGTATAGTTCTTTTTGTTTCTACTTGGTTGATTTCATCCCTGACTTTGATTAATTCTTGCCTTCTACTCCTGTTAAGTATATTAGCTTCTTTTTGTTCTAGAGATTTCAGGTGTGCTGTTAAGCTGCTAGTGTATGCTCTCTCCAGTTTCTTTTTGGAGGCACTCAGAGCTATGAGTTTTCCTCTTAGCGCAGCTTTCATTGTGTTCCATAAGTTTGGGTATGTTGTACTTTCATTTTCATTAAATTCTAGGAATTCTTTAATTTCATTCTTTATTATTTCCTTGACCAAGTTATCATTGTGTAGAGCGTTGTTCACCTTCCATGTGTATGTGGGCTTTCTGTTGTTGTTGTTGTTGTTGTTGTTGTTGTTGTTGTTGTTTAAGACCAGCCTTAATCCATAGTGATCTGATAGGAAGTATGGGATTATTTCAATCTTCTTATATCTGTTGAGGTCTGTTTTGTGAACGATCATATGGTCAATTTTGGAGAAGGTACCATGAGTTGCTGAGAAGAAGGTATATTCTTTTGATTTAGAATGAAATGTTCTATAGATATCTGTTAAATCCATTTGGTCCATAACAACTGTTAATTTCACTGTGTCTCTGTTTAGTTTGTGTTTCCAAGATCTGTCCATTGAAGACAGTGGGGTGTTGAAGTCTCCCACTATTATTGTGTGAGGTGCAAAGCGTGCTTTGAGCTTTAGTAAAGTTTCTTTTATGAATGTGTGAGCCCTTGCATTTGGAGCATAGATGTTCAGAATTGAGAGTTATTCTTGGTAGATTTTTCCTTTCATGAGTATGAAGTGCCCTTCCTTATCTTTTTTGATGGCTTTTAGTTGAAAGTTGATATTATCCAATATTAGAATGGCTACTTTTGCCTGTTTCTTGGGATCGTTTGCCTGGAAAATTGTTTTCTAGCCCTTTACTCTGAGGTAGTGTTTGTCTTTAAAGCTGAGGTGTATTTCCTTTATGCAGCCAAATGCTGTGTCCTGTTTATGTATCCAGTCTGTTAGTCTATGTCTTTTTATTGGGGAATTGAGTCCATTGATGTTAGGAGATATAAATGAATAGTGATTGTTGCTTCCTGTTATTTTTGATGTTATTCTTATGTTTGTGTGGCTCTCTTCTTTTGGGTTTGTTGAAAAACTACTTTCTTGCTTTCTCTAGGGTGTAGTTTCCCACCTTGTGTTGGCATTTTCCATCTATTATCCTTTGTAGGGCTGGGTTTATGGAAAGATATTGTGTAAATTTGGTTTTGTCATAGAATATCTTGGTTTCACCATCTGTGGCAATTGAGTTTTGCTGGGTATAGCAACCTGGGCTGGCACTTATGTTCTCTTAGGGTCTGTGTAAGATCTGTCCAGAATCTTCTAGCTTTCATAGTCTCTGGTGAGAAGTCTGGTGTAATTCTGATAGGTCTGCCTTTATATGTTACTTGACCTTTTTCCCTTACTACTTTTAATATTCTTTCCTTGTTTTGTGCATTTGGTGTTTGACTATAATGTGATGGGAGAAATTTGTTTTCTGGTCCAATCTATTTGGAGTTGGGTAGGTTTCTTGAATGTTTATGTTCATCTCTTTCTTTAGGTTAGTGAAGTTTTCTTCTATGATTTTGTTGAAGATATTTACTGGCCCTTTAAGATGGGAATCTTCACTCTCTTCTATACCTATTATCCTTAGGTTTGGTCTTCTCATTGTGTTCTAGATTTCCTGGATGTTTTGGGTTAGGAGCTGTTTGCATTTTGCAATTTCTTTGACTGTTGTGTCAATGTTTTCTATGGTATCTTTTCCACCCGAGATTCTCTCTTCTATCTCTTGTATTCTATTGGTGATGCTTGCATCTATGACTCCTGATTTCTTTCCTAGGTCTTCTATCTCCAGGGTTGTCTCCCTTTGTGGTTTCTTTATTGTTTCTATTTCTATTTTTAGATCCTGGAGGGTTTTGTTCATTTCCTTTGCCTGTTTGATTGTGTTTTCCTGTAATTTTTTAAGGAATTTTTGTGTTTCCTCTTTAAGGGCTTCTAGCTGTTTACCTGTGTTCTCTTGTATTTCTTTAAGGGTGCTATTTATTTCCTTTTTAAAGTCTTCTATCATCATCATGAGGAGTGATTTTAAATCTGAGTCTTGCTTTTCTGGAGAGTTGGGGTATCCAGGACTCACTGTGGTGGAAGGACTGGGTTTTGATGATGCCAAGTTGCCTTGGTTTCTGTTCTTTAAGTTCTTGCCCTTGCCTTTTGCCATCTGGTTAACTCTGGTGTTAGCTAGTCTTGCTCTCTCTGACTGTGGCTTGTCCCTCCTGCAAGTCTCTGTGTCAGTACTTCTTGAGACCAGCTCTATCTGAGAGGAATTTGGGGTTGAAGAGCTGTGGTACAGGGTCAGCTCTGGGATGCATCCAGAAACCAGAAGTATCCTGTCCCCAACTGTCCCTTGGTTCCTGTGTCCTGATGGCTCTGCAAGAGTCCCTTTTGATCCAGGAATTTGAACAAAAGTGGTGGTCTTGCCTGTGTTCAAAGGTGTTTCAGCACTCCTGGGAGACCAGCTCTCTCCTGGCACTATTTGAGTATGGAGCCCTGTGTAGGCAGGAGGAAACCTGAAGGCCACTCTTTAGTCCTTGTGTCTTGAGGGTTCTGGGTGGGTCCCTCTGAGCAGAGGTGCTTGTCTTACATCCACTCACAGGCTTGTCCAGACTCCTGGGAGTCTAGCTTTCTCCCAGTGCTATTTGACTATGGAGCCTTGTAGCACAGGCTCAGGACTCCAGCCACAGATGGAAACCGGAAGGCTCCTGTCCCAAGCTGCTCCTTGTTCCCTGGATCCTGAGGGTTCCAGGCTGGTCCCTCTGAGCATAGGTTCTGGCCTTACCCTGCTCACAGGCTTGTCCACACTCCTGGGAGGCTAGCTCTTTCCCTGTGCTATTTGGGTATGGTGCTGTGTGACACAGGCCATAGGCGTAAACTGGAAAGCTCCTATCCCAGGCTGCTCCTCCATCCCTGTGTCCTGAGGGTTCTGGGTGGGTCTCACTGAACAGTGGTGCTGGTCTTACCTCTGCTTACAGGCTTGTCCACACTCCTGGGAGGCTAGCTTTCTTCTGGTGCTATTTAGCTATGGAGCCATGTGGCCCCAACCACAGGCATAAACCTGAATGCTCCCATTCTTTACAGAAAAAAAAATATAGAAAAAATAATCGCAAATTTTATATGAAGGCACAAAAGATCTAGGATAACCAAAGTACATACTGAAGAAAAAGTATCACCAGACAGATTTCAAATTATGCCATGGGTGGGGCGGGATGGAACATCATGATACTGGCACAAATCAAACACATAGATCAATAGAATAGAGTAGAACAGAATACCCAAATATAACTGCATAACCACAGATGTCTGAACTTTGACATACAGACCAAAAAAAGACAGAGTATTCAACAAATGTTAGAAAGCCTGAATTTTTCAACATGAAGAAAAATTAAACTAGAACTTTACCAAAAGGCAAACAAAACTCAACTCCAGGTGGATAGATGACCTCAACATAAAATTTGATGCCCTGTAACTGCTAGTAGGAAACATAGGAAGAACACATAAAGTGACAGGCACAGATAAGAACTTTCTAAATAGGACCCCTAGAACACAAACACAATAGCCAACAATTGAGAAAAAAGATTTTATCAAACAAAAAACTTCCATGCAACAAAGGAAACAATCAAGTGAAGAAACAGCCCCCCATAAGTGTAAAAATATTTGACAGCTGTACATCTGACAGCAGGATATTATCTAGAATATATGAAGAACTCAAAACCAACCCAATTGGGGGTTGGGGGCTGGAGAAATGGTTCAGCAGTTAAGAGCACTGAGTGCTCTTCTAGAGGTCCTGAGTTCAATTCCCAACAACCACATGGTGGCTCACAGCCATTTGTAATGGGATCTGATTCTCTCTTCTGGTGTGTCTGAAGACAGCGACTGTGTACTCTTATACATGAAATAAATAAAATAAATCTTTTTTAAAAAAAACAATTGAAATATCAGCTGTGGGACTTGGAGAGATGACTCAATGATAAGAATATTTGGTGTTCTTGCAAAGGACCTAAGTTCAGTTTCCATGACCATATGGCAGCTAAAAACTACCTGTAACTTCAATTCCATGGTATCCATCACAATATTCTGGCCTCTGAAGGCGTTAAAAATGCACACAGTCCACTTGACTCATGCACATGAAATAACTTTAAAAAACAAAATACGTAAAGGCATGGCCTCCAGGGAAGCAGATAGGTTGTCAGCAAGCCTTTGCCTCTCCCTCTGCTCCTCCAGATCCAATCCTCCACTCTCCTCCCCACCTTTGTTGCAGGACACCTGATGCTGCATTCCTTTACTGCCTGACTCCATCTCCAACAGATCATAAAGACTGTCCCCTCCAAACTTTCTTCTCACAACTTATCCTAATATCCCATCCTCCAATGCCAGCAGGAATTCCCTGGGAACATATCAGCTGAGCAGCCCACAGAAACAAGTAAGTTATCCAGAGACCTTTACCAGTCTCTCCTCTCCTCTAAATGCAATCCCCCGAGGCTCCTCCTTAGTTCTGCAACAGAACACCTGCTGCAGCCTTCATTTGCCACTACCCCACATTTCCAGTTGATCCCACAGACCTTTCCTTCCTAGCCTCCCTCCCCCAACTCCATTATCCCAGCCCACAACTCCAAAGGCACTATAGAAGACCACTCTTGACCCACTGCTCCCATTCCAAGAAGACTAAATAGCCATTCCTGGCAGAACACTCAGTTTTTTCACTCCTATGAAACTTTCAGTTCCCCAGCCTATTTGTACTCCTAAGTGTGGGCTCCTGACATCCAGAAACACATTTCACTTGGAAGCTCAGTCACACTTATCAACTCCACAGAAAATTTCTTACAAAGCAGCACACAGCAATTTCTTAAAATTCAGACAAGAAACAGAAATCAAGGAAGAAAACACCCATCCAAGAGAGACAAAATCAGTTGGTTATCGGCACCTACAACAAATATCTTACCAATTCCAGATGCCTAGACCCCAGTGTAAAACAGCAATAACATCCAGAAAAATATGCTTCCACTAGAGCCCAGCAACACTACCAGATCAGGCTCTGAATATTCCAACATAACCGAAGTACAAGGAAAAGATCTTAAAACCAACTATATGAAGATGATAGAGATCCTTGAAGAGAAAATTAAGAAATCCCACAAATAGTGGGAGGAAATGAATGAAACTATTCAAAAGCTGAAACTGGGAATGCAATAAAATAAGAAAACCCACTGAGGGAATTCTGGAAGTGAAATTTTCAGATACTCAAAAAGAAACTAGAGAAACAAGCTTCACCAACACAGTACAAGAGATGGAACATAGACTCTCAAGCCTTGAAGATACAATAAAAGAAATGGATACATCAGTCAAAGAAAAGGATAAAGTGAAAAAGTTTCTAGCATAAAACATCCAAAACATTTGGAACACTATGGAAAGACCAAACATAAGAATAATATGAATACCCAGATGGAGGACTTAGAGAAAGGACTGAAGGAGCTGAGGGAGTTTGCATCCCCAGGGAGGCAGCAACAGTGGCAACGGGCCTGACCCCGCCCCCTGATACTCCTGGAGACCGGTCCACCAACCAAAGAATACACATGGAGGGACCCATGGTGCTGGCCACATATGCGGCAGAGGAGGGTCTTGTTAGACACCAGGGGGAGGAGAGGCCCTTGGGCCTGAGGGTATTAGATCCCCCAGTATAGGGGCATGCCAAGGAGGGAAGACGAGAGTGGGTGGGTGGGTGGGTTGGAGAATATATCCCATAGTGTCAGGGGGAGGGTGAGGGAATGGGAAGGTTCCAAAGGGGAGATCTGGAAAGGGGGAAACATTTGAAATGTAAATAAAATATGAAAAATTAAAAAAAGTTAAAAAAAAAAAAGAAGAAGAATATGAATAAATGAAGGAGAAAGGTGCCTTCTGGTTCCCACCTGTGATGAGAGCAGAGCCTCAGCTCTGGATCCGAACCCACACAGCCCATCATAGCCCAGTGGCAGCTCGACTCCCCAGGTATTCAGGCACACCTAGGATCACAGCAACACAGGATTGCAGGATCACAGACTCACAGGAAGGACAGGCTCCAGTCAGAGACAGGGAGGCCAGATAATACCAGAGATAACTAGATGGTGAGAGGCAAGCATAAGAACATAAGCAACAGAAACCAATTTGACTTGGCAACATCAGAACCCAATTCTCCCACCACAGCAAGTTCTGGATACCCCACACCCGAAAAGCAAGATTCAGATCTAAATTCTCACCTCACGAAAATAATAGAGGATGTTAAGAAGGATATAAGTAACTCCCTTAAAGAGATACAGGAGAACAAAGGTAAATAAGTAGAAGCCTTTAAAGAGGAAACACATAAATCCCTTAAAGAAATACAGTAAAACACAACCAAACAGCTGAGGGAATTAAACAAAACTGTCCGTAATCTAAAAATGGAAAATAAATCATTAAAGAAATACAAAGGGAGGCAACTCTAGAGATAGAAAACCTAAGAAAGAGAACAGGAGTCATAGAAGCAGTTAAAGAAATGTTCAACATCCTTAGTCATCAGGAAAATGCAAATCAAAACAACCCTGAGATTCCACGTCATACCAGTCAGAATGGCTAAGATCAAAAACTCAGGTGACAGCAGATGCTGGCGAGGATGTGGAGAAAGAAGAACACTCCTCCATTGCTGGTGGGACTGCAAGCTGGTACAACCTCTCTGAAAATCAGTTTGGCGGACCCTCAGAAAAATGGACATAATACTACCTGCGGACCCAGCTATTCCACTCCTGGGCATATACCCAGAAGATGCTCCAATATGTAATAAAGACACATGTTCCACTATGTTCATAGAAGCCTTATTTATAATAGCCAGAAGCTGGAAACAACCCAGATGTCCCTCAACAGAGGAATGGATACAGAAAATGTAGCACAAATACACAATGGAGTACCATGCAACGATTAAAAACAATGACTTCATAAAATTCACAGGCAAATGGATGGAACTAGAAATTATCATCCTGAGTGAGGTAACCCAGACACAAAAGAACACATATGGTATATACTCACTAATAAGTGGATATTAGCCCAAAAGCTTATAATGCCCATGATATGTACATGATACAGAACATATGGAGTATAGAAGGAAGGAAGATGAGAGAGCACATGCTTCAGTCCTGCATTGAGGGGGGACAGGACAATGGAGGGAGAGGGGAACGTGGGATGGAGAGAGGAGGGGGAGGAAACAAGGGGGCAGTATCAGGAACTGGAGATGTGAGAGAGGTACAGCAGGGGAGATAAGGAACTGGGGTTAGCAACTGGCAGGTCCCAGACACCGGGGAAACGTGAGGCTCCCAGGACCCAACAGAGATGACTTTAGCTGAAATGTGCAAAGAAGGGGCAATAAAACCTGATACAACCACCTGTAGTAGATAAGCACAGCCCCTGATCGAGGGATGGGGCCACCCACCCATCTCAAAGTTTTTAACCCAGAAATGTTCCTGTCCAAAAGAAGAACAAGGACAAAAAATGGAACAAAGACTGGAGGAGGGGCCAACCGGGGACTGCCCCACCTGGGGATCCATCATGTCCGGAGACACCAAACCCAACACTGTTGCCGTGGTCAATAGGTACTTGCTGACAGGAACTTAGTGTGGCGGTTCCTTGGGAGGTCCGGCCAGCAACAGACCAATGCAGATGTGGATGCTTGGAGCCAACCATCAGGCAGAGCTCAGAGAACCTGTTGGGGGAGCTGGTGGAAGGACTGGAGGAGCGGAGGGGGATTGCAACCCCATTGGAAGGGCCTGAACGCTCAGCTCTTCCAGAGTCTAGACCATGAACCAAGGAGTGTACCTGGAGTGATCCACGGTTCCAGATACATATGTGTCAGAGGATGGTCTTACCTGACAGCAATGGGAAGGGAGGTCCTTGGTCACAGAGAGGTTTGATGCCCCAACATAGGGGGTGCAGGGGTGAGGCGGGAGCATGTGGTTGGTTAGGGGAGCATCGTCAAATAGGCAAAGGGGAGGGGTGAGGACAGACGTGGGATGGGGGGTTGGTGGAGGGGTAACAGGGAAGCGGGATATCATTTTAGATGTAACAAATGGAATGATTAATAATAAAAAATAAAAAAAGAGAAGACTCTCAACACAAAGGCCCAGAAAATAACTTCAAAATCATAGAAGAAAATTTTCCTAACCTAAAGAAAGAGATGCCTATAAAGGTACAAGACACTTACAGAACATTGAATAGATTGGATGGGAAAAGAAAGTTCCCTCACCACACAATAATCAAAGCACACTAAACAAACAGAAAAATGAAACCACACTAAAAGCTGCTAGGGAAAGAGACCGAGAAACACAGACCTTTTAGAATTGCGGGTGACTTCTCAATGCATTTTATATTTGGCTTTATCGACTTTCTGTTGCTTCTATTGTTGAAATCCAGCTTTAATCTGTGGTGGTCTGATAGGATGCAGGGGGTTATTTCAGTTCCTGAATATGTTGAGACTTGCTTTGCCACTAAGTAAGTTGTCAATTTTAGAGAAAGTTCCATGAGGCACTGAGAAGAAAATATATGCTTTTGTATTTGGGTGAAATATTCTGTAGGTCTATTAGGTCTGCATGGTTCATAACATCTGTTAGCTCTAGCATTTTCCTTTAGTTTTGTTTTGTTTTTTGTTTTTTTGTCTTTTTGGTTTTTGTTTTTTGGTTTTTTTTTTTCGGATGACCTGCCAATGATTGTTAATTTCTGTTATTTTGGTGGTGGTAGTGGTGGTGGTGGTGGTGATGGTGGTGGTTGTAGTGTATTGTGTGTGTGTGTGTGTGTGTGTGTGTGTGTGTGCGCGTGCGCACATGTGTACATGACTTTCCCTTTTTGGTGTTGCTAGTATGAGATTATTAATTTTCTGTGTATTTATGAGTGTAATTAACCTCCAAGGGTTGGAATTTTCTTTCTATTATCTTCTGTAGCACTGAATATTATAGATATTGCTTATATTTTATCTTATCATGGAATATCTTGCATTCTCCATCTATGGTGATTAAAAGTTTTGCTTGGTATAGTAATCCGGGCTTATATCTGTTGTCTCTTAGAGACTGTAGCACATCTGCCCAGACCCTTCTGGCTTTCAGAGTCTCCATTGAGAAGTCCCCTATAATTCTGATAGATCTGCTTTATATATTACTTGCTCTTTTTCCCTTTCAGCTTTTAATATTCTTTCTTTGTTCAGCATGGGTTTTTGTTTTAATTATTATGTGGGAAGGGGACTTTTTTCTGCTCCAATCTATTTGGTGTTCTGTGTGCTTCTGGTATCTTTATGGTCGTCTCGTTCTTTAAGTGAGAAAATTTTTCTTCTCTAGTCTTGTTGAAAATATTTTATGGGCCTTTGAGCTGGGATTCTTCTCTTTTTTTCTATTCCTATTATTCTTAGGTTTGGTCTTTTCACATTATCACAGATTTCCTGGATGTTTTGTGTCTGCAATTTAGCATTTTTGGCAATTGTTAACATTTTCTTGGAACACTATATCTATTTCTTTTATTGTATTTTTAATGCCTAAGATTCTCTCTTCCATCTCTCGTATTCTGTTGGTAATGCTTGGATTTGTAGTCTCCATTCACTTAGCTAGATTTTCCATTTCTAGAATTCCCTCAGTTTGCATTTTATCTATTGCTTCTATTTCCATTTTTAGGTCTTAAATACATTTATTCATTTTCTTCAACTTTATTTTTTCTTGGATTTCTTGGATTTCTTAAGGGATATACAGATTTCCTCCAATTTTTTGTTTGTCTTTCCCTTGATTTCTCTAAGGGATTTATTCACTTCTTCTTTAAGGACTTCTATCATCTTCACAAAGTTGGTTTTAATGTCACTTTTCTATGCTTCAGCTATGTTGGAATATCCAGCACTTGCTGTGGTAGAATAACTGGGTTCTGGTGGTGCCATGGCTATTGTTGCTTGTGTTCTTACACTGGCATCAGGACAGGTTTGTGGTGATTACAGGTCTAGGTGCAGATTTCTGGGTTTGTCTTTGTCAAATGGGTGTTTTGTTCCTTGGTATCTGTTTCCTTTTTAGTCTTCTGGCCTCTGTGGCCTGTGTTGAGCATGGGGTTTCCACTTCATTTGGGGGCAAGAGTTTGGTTGGTCAGTGTGGTCTCCACTGCAGCATGAGCTAGAGACTGGTATATAGTGAGGAGCAGAGGAGAGTGGATTGGGGAGAGTCCTGTAGGAGGCAGCAGAGGGTGGAAGAGGCCTGGGGGTAGATTGCCTATCTGGTATTGTAGTAGTCAGTGTGGTCTCTGGTCCAACAAGGAGTGTCTTCCTGAGTTTGGGGCTAGAGTATGAGGAGGAGAAGGGGAGGGGAACTATGAATGAGATAGGCAGCCTATCTGGTTTTCTAGAAGGTATGGCCTGTCATTGGGCTTGAGGTTTCTGCCCAAGGGACCTGAGAAAATGAAAGAGGTCTGCGAGCAACTGGCCTGCCTGGTCTTCTAGGTATGGCTTATTTCCATGTATTCTATTCTACTGGTGAAGCATGCCTCTGAAGTTCATGTTCAAATTCCTAAATTTTTCATTTCCAGATTTCCTCAGTTTGTGTTTCTTTATTGCTCCTTTTTCCATTTTCAGGTCTTGAACAGTTTGGTTCATTTCCTTCAACTGATTGTTTTTTCTTGATTTTCTTTAAGGGATTTATCCATTTCCTCCAATTGTTTGTAATTTTCTAGATTTCTTTAATGAATTTATTCATTTCCACTTTGAAGACCTATATCATCTTCATATATTTGATTTTGAGGTCTTTTTCTTATGCTTCAGCTATGTTGGAATATTCAGAACTTGCTATGGTATCATAGCTGGACTCAAATGGAGACTTATTGCCATGACTGTTATTGATTGCGTTCTCATGCTGGTATCTAGGCATCAGAGTTTGTGATGATTACAGATTTAAGTGCTAATTTCTGGGTTAGTCTTTGTTTGGTGACTGTTTTGTTCTTTAGTTTCTGTTTTCTTTATGGATGTTTGCCATGTGATGGTTGTGTGTTGCCTGTTTTAGTGGCCTGCTCAGAAGATGTGCTCACAGGAAATTCCTGCTAGTGTTAGAAGCTGAGATGCAGCCATGAAATGGAGGAGAGAGGTTAGAAGGGATGGTCTGTGGGATCCACAGGATATGTGGGTAGGGAGGAAGGGAAGCTACAGCTGGTGATCTGTTGCAACATTAGGGATGAGATTGAGGGGAACAAAGAGAGAGAGGAGGTCTGAAGGCAGCCTACCTGGTTTTCTAGCAGACTTTGATGTTTTCCTGTATCCTCAAATAGAGGGCTAATAACTAAAATATATAAAGAACTCAAGAAGCTAACCTCCAAAAACTCAAACAACCCAATCAAAAAAGTGGGGTATAGAACTAAACAGAGAATTCACGAAAGAAGTATCTCGAATGGTTGAGAAGCACTTAAAGAAATGTTCACAGTCCTTAGTCATCAGAGAAATGCATATCAAAATGGCTAAGATTGAAAACTCAGATTACAGCACATGCTGGCAAGGATGTGGAAAAAGAAATGTTCTTTCAGGGTCTGTAAACAATTGTGTTGGAATTTTGATGGGAATTGCATTCAATCTGTAGATCACTTTTGGTAAGGTGAGCATTTTTACTATGTTAATTCCATCAGCCCATGAGCATAGGAGATCTTTCTAACTTCTGATATCTTTTTCAATTTCTTTCTTCAAAGGCTTGAAGTTTTTGTCATAAAGATCTTTCACTTGCTTGGTTAGAGTTACACCAAAATTTTATATTATTTGTGCCAATTGTGAATGATGTTGTTTCCCTAATTTCTTTCTCAGCCTATTTATTGTTTGCATAATGGAGAGCTAGTGATTTTTTTTAAGTTAATTTGGTATCCAGCCAATTTGCTAAAGATGATTATCAGCTGTAGAAGCTCTCTGATAGAATTTTGTGGGTCTCTTATATATAGTATTATGTCATCTGTGAATAGTGATACTTTGACTTCTTTCCACTTTGTATCCCCTTAATCTCCTTTAGTTGTCATATTGTCTGGCTAAAACTTCAACTATATTGAATAGGTATGAACATCCTTGTTGTAGCCTTGATTTTAGTGAAATTCCTTTAAGTTTCTCTCCATTTAATTTTATGTTGACTATTGGCTTGCTGTATATCACCATTATTGCGTTAAGGTATGCAACTTGTGTCCCTGATCTCTCCAAGACTTTTAACATGAAGGTATGTTGGATCTTGTCAAAGGCTTTTTCAGCATCTAAGGAGATGATCATATGGGGTTTATTTATTTGTTTGTTTTTATGGTGGATTATATTAATATATATGATGTATTTTTGATTGACCAATCCCTGCATCCCAGGATGAAGACTACTTGATCATCATGGATGATATTTTGATGTATTCGTGGATTCTGTTTGCTAGTATTTTATTAAGCATTTTGCATCAATGTTTATAAGGGAAATTGGTCTGAAATTCTCTTTGTTCAGTCTTTGTGTGGTTTAAGTATCAGTGCTACTGATGCCTCACAAAATGAGTTTTGCAATATTCTTTCTGTTTCTATTTTGCAGGATAATTTGAGGATTATTGGTATTACCTCTTCTTTGAACATCTGGTAGAATTCTGTGTTAAAAACTTCTGGCCCTGGGCTTTGGGAGGGGGTGGACTTTTAATGATTGCTTCTATTTCCTAATGGATTATAGAACTATTTAAATTGTCTACTTGATCCTGAATTAATTTTAGTAAGTGGTATCTATCAATAAAATAATCCATTTTGTTTAGGTTTTCCAATTTGGGGGAGTACAGGCTTTTGAAATAAGACCTATGATTCATTGGTTTTTCTCAGTGTCTATCGTTATGTCTTCATTTTTATTACTGATTTTGTTAATTTTAATAATGTCTCTCTGCTTTTAAGTTAGTTTGGCTAAGGGTGTATTTATCTTGTTGCTATTGTCAAAGAACCATCTCTTGGTTTCATTGATTCTTTATATTGTTCTCTCTATTTCTAATTTACTGATTGCTGCCTTATATTTGATTATTTCCTGCCATCTCCTCTTGGATATGTTTGTTTCTTTTTATTCTAGAACCTTAAACTGTGCTATTAAGTCACTAATATGAGCTCTCTCCACTTTCTTTCTGAAGGCACTTAGTGCTATAAATTTTCCTCTTAACACTACTTTCACTGTGCCCACAAGTTTGGGTATGTCTTACGTTCATTTTAATGAATTCTAGAAAGCCTTTAAATTCCTTCTTATTTCTTCCCTGACCCAGTGATCATTGAATAGAGAGTTCAGGTTCCCTAAGTTTGTAGGCTTTCTGTTATTTCTGCTGTTGTTGAAGTCCAGCTTTAATTCATGGTGGTCTGATAAGACTCATGGAGTTAATTCAATTTTCTTGTATCTGTTGAAGCTTGTTTGTGACCCACTATATGGTCAGTTTTGGAGAACGTTCCATAAGGTGCTGAGAAGAAGGTATATTCTTTTGTGTTTGGGTGAAATGTACTGTAGATATCTGTTAGGTCTGCTTGATTCATAACCTCTGTTAGTTTTATTATTTTTCTGCTGAGATTCTGTCTTGATGATCTGTACATTGGTGAGAGTGGGGTGTTGAAGTTTCCCACTATTAATGTCTGGGGTTCAATATGTGATTTAAGCTTTAGTAATGTTTCTTTTACAAATGTAGGTGCTTTGCACTTAGAGCATAGATGTTCAGAACTAAGACATCATCATGGTAGATTTTTTCTTTGATGAGTATGAAGTGTCCCTCCCATCTCTTTTGATTAATTTTTATTGAAGGTTTATTTTAATAGATATTAGATATTAGAATGGCTACTCCAGCTTGCTTCTAGGTTCCTTTCTCTTAGAAAACATTTTTCCATCCCTTTGCTCTGAGGTAATGTCTGTCTTTGTTGCTGAGATATGTTCCTTGTATGCAGCAGAATGGATCCTATTTTCGCATCCATTATGATACCATGTATCTTTTTATTGAGTCCATTGACACTGAGAGATATTAATAACAAATGATTGTTAATTCCTATTATTTTGATGGTGGTGGCGGTGGTAGAGTGTGTGTGTGTGTGTGTGTGTGTGTGTGTGTGTGTGTGTGTGTTTCCCTTCTTTTGGCTTTGCTGGTGTGGGGTTATTTATTTCTTCTGTTTTCTTGTGTGTAGTTAACCTCCTTGTGCAGTAGTTTTCCTTCTAGTATCTTCTTAAGGGCTGGATTTATGGATAAATATTGTTTAAATTTGGTTTTGTCATAGAACATATTGTTTTCTCCATCTGTGGTGAGTAAAACTTTTGCTGGTAAGCATGTTCAGAATGAGACATGGCCAGAGACAAGGGAGGCACACAGGAATCACTGGGGATGACCGTATCTGTTACTCACTACATTGAGGATATGGAACCTGAAGAGGCTACCTCCTGTATTCAGACAGGAACCCCAGTGAAGCAATAGAGACACCAACCCACCTATAAAACTTTCAACATAAAATTTATCCTATCTACAAATAATGTAGGCATGGGGAAGGGAGCAGCAACTGAGGGAATAGCCAACCAATTTGAGACCCATCCCACAGGCAAGCATTAATCCCTAACACTATTAATGATACTCTATTATGCTTGCAGACAGGAGCATGGAATTCTCTAAGAGGTTCCACCCAGCAGCTGACTCAGACACATACAGACACCCACAGCCAAATGGTGTACAGAGCTTAGAGACTCTTATGGAAGAATAGAAGGAAGGCTTGTGGGCCCTAAAGGGGATAGGAACTCCATAGGAAGACCAACAAAGTCAATTAATCTTGGGGCTCTCAGAGTCTGAACCACCAACCAAAGAACATACACAGGCTAGATCTAGGCCTCCCCACTCATGTGTAGCAGATGTGCAGCTTGACATTCATGTGGATCCTGAACAACTGGAATGGGGGATATCACAAAAGCTGTTTTCTGTATGTGGGTTATGTTCTAGTAGCTGGGCTGCCTTGTCTGGCCTCAGAAGAAGAGAATGCTTTTTGCCTCAAAGAGACTTGAAGTGCCAATGTATGTGGAATACCCAAGGGGGGCCCCACCTATCCAGAAGAGAAGGGAAGGAGGAGGTGGGAAGGATTGTGGAAAGGGGTGACTTGAGGGGCATAGAGCAGTATGTAAAGTAAATAAGTAAAAAATTTAATTTAATTTCAAAAAATATTTTTGAAAAGTTTTATTGGTTATATTAGTCTGAGCTGACATCTGTGGTCTTTTAGAGTCTACAAGGCATCTGACCAGGTACTTTTGGCTTGTAGAATTGCTGTAGAAAAGTTGAGTATAATTCTAATAGGTTGCCTTTGTATGTTACTTTACTTGGCTTTTTTCCCTTGCAGTTTTTCATATTCTTTCTTTATTCTGTCTATTTAGTCTTTTGATTATTATGCGGAAGGAGGATTTTTTTCATTTCTGGTCCAATCTGTTTAGTGTTCTGTAAGCTTCTTGTATATTTATGACATCTCTTTCTTTAGGTTGGGGAAATTTTCTTCTATGATTTTGTGGAAACTATTTTCTGGGTCTTGGAGCCGGGAGTCTTCTACTTCTTCTAATCCTATTATTCTTCTATTTGGTCTTTTCATAGTGTCCTAGACTTTTTTTTAGATGTTTGGTGTCAGGAACTTTTTAAACTTTGACTGTATATCGATTTCTATCTTCTACACCTGAGATTTTCTCTCCCATTTCTTGTATTCTGTTGGTGATGCTTATCTCTGTAGTCATTACCTGTTTAATATTAGATAGAACAAAAGCTATGCCTAAACATTAGTGCTAAAAACATAATTTTAGCATGAACAAATGCATCTAAATATTTGAAGTCACAGATACCTGATAGAAGCAAAGAGCGTTGGTTACTATTGTTGGTTTTTAAAATAACTTCTAATTACATACAGTGCTTGAATCTATTCTCATGTTTAAAATTAAAACATGATTTATAAAGGCAAATATGTTTTGATCATAATCTGTAATCCATATCCTTTATCTTTCTATTGTGAAAAGCATCCTGTGGTGTATACTCTTCTATATCTTACTTGTGCTTTACATTTATATACATTTGTCTTTTTAAATATAAGTGGCTGCACTTTCTTTCCACAGTTTTCAGATGGTACAAGTAATTTGTTGAAATCTGGGAAGAATACATATAACACTAGGCTATACCCAAGTATTCATATAGGACCGTAAGAACTAATAAAGCTATTGAAATGAATGAATTCCAAAACAACACAAGTTATTGTCATTGCCTTTCGTTACCCTCTATAGAAACATGGAAAGAGCCTATTGTTGAAGACATGCTATCATTTGGCCACAGAGTACAGAAGAATCAATCTTGAACTGAAGAGGAAACCCTCCTGATAGCTAGATTTTACAATGCCAAAAGATGTTATGTAGGCTCATGGAGATAAAAAAAGAAGAAGAAGAAAATCAATGGTCTCTCCCAGTGCTGAAACTTGCATATTGTAATAATGATCTTTCAGGCACTGGTGTCATGTTGGCACAATTTATATGAATAACTAAGGGATCTCTGATGACTTTGAGGCCTGTTCCACAAAAGAAATTTACATGCATGCATGATAGCATAATCCTCATCAAAAACTCATGCCTGGGGAGCTCGTGAGTTCTAGAGCACAGCTTGCTATTTTATTTTACTCCATGCTTCTGCTTTCACTTCTAAATAGTTATTTTTATATCCGGAGACATGGTCAGAGAAGCTTCTCTTTGCAGTGGGCAAAATCAATTTTGAGATGCATAATTTGTCAAAGTGGTAGAATAAAAGACTAAGAGATCAGACCTAAATGGAGCATCATTATCAATTTCCACCACACTGTCAAGGCTCAAAGAAGATTGTGGAGGAAGAAGCAGAAAGAATGTAAATCAGAAGAATAAGACAATGGAATACTGTCTTCTGCACATTACAAAACTGTCATACTCATTAACTCCAACTAGCTATAGTTACTTTCACATGTTGTACACAAGAACAAGCCAAGCAAACTTCAAAAATAGATGGAAGGGATGTTTTTCAAGCCTCATTCCTTGTTAAGAAGCTATTGGCAGATGATAGCTCCTAGGGTAAGTAGGATTAGCTTTTGGAGAATGTTCCCACTGGGTGGTTTCTGATACTGTAGTGGATGGCCCAACCCATGCACATGGGAAGCACTAACAAAATTTAGTAAATTATCAAAAGAGAGAGAGAGAGAGAGAGAGAGAGAGAGAGAGAGAGAGAGACGAAGTTTGGAGGGAAACCTGTTTGAAAGTTGAAGGAGAGCAAATAAATAAGATTAAATTTCATTGAATACAAGTGTGAAATTCTTAAAATAAAAATATATCGGTTAAAAGACAAACAAATATTCCCAGTAAGTACTTCCAGAATATGTGATTTTTTTAAGTCTTATTTTCTCTGTTTTAAATGTCTTGGTGTTGGCTTCCATCTTCTTTATATCCAAAAATTTAGATCAAAAATATTCCTTGGGAATTGAGGCTCAGTATTATTATAATATTTACTTTGTAAATACCTATAATTTCTTTTTTATTTTCAGAAGGGATTGTCTCACTCTCCTAAGTAGAAGAAAATAGATTAAATATTAATGTATATAGACAGAGTGTAGAAAAGCAGTTTTATCCACTGAGATTGGTGAAAATGCACTTTACATTCACAAGGCAAGCACTTAAGAGATCTTTCTATAACTCAGTAGCTGTCTGAACACTCTCTTCATTGACATCTTCATTTCTTGATTCCTGAATGTATAGATAACAGGATTCAGAAAAGGAGTGATAACTGCATCAAATATGGCCAGAAATTTATCCAGGTGTATGGAGGGAGATGGCCATGTATAGACAAATATCAAAGGACCAAAGAATAAGACCACTACTGAGATATGAGATGAAAGTGTGGACAGGGCTTTAGAGAAACCACCTGAAGAGTGTTTTTGTACAGAGATTATAATGATGATATATGAAATTATCAATATGAAGAAGGATCCTACAGAGATAAGTCCACTGTTGGCTGTGACCATGAACTCTAATTTTTGAGTGTCTATGCAAGCAAGTTTAATGAACCGGGGAAAGTCACAGTAGAAGCTGTCCAACACATTTGGTCCACAGAAAGGTAAGTTTATGACAAAAGCCAGCTGAACCAGAGAATGTATAAGGCCAACTAACCAAGCAATAACTACAAAGAAGAGACACGTTCTTGGGCTTAAAATGGTCAGGTAATGGAGAGGTTTACATATGGCTACATATCTATCAAAGGCCATGGCTATGAGTAAAACCATCTCCACACCTCCAATAACATGGATGGAGAAGATCTGAATAACACAACCTGTAAAAGAGATGACTTTGTGCTTTCTGAACAGATCATAAATCATCTTGGGTGAAGTAACAGAAGAAACGCCTAAATCGATGAAGGAGAGGTTAGCCAACAGAAAGTACATTGGGGTATGTAAGTGAGGGTCTGAAGCCACAGTAAAGATGATGAGAGAATTTCCCATCATGCTTGCCACATAAAACATAGAGGAAAACACAAAGAGAAGAAGCTGGATGTCCCAGGAGTTGGTGAGTCCAAGAAATACAAACTCCGATACCACAGAGAGATTTGCTCCTCCCATTAGCATTTATGTCAGTACTATCTGAAGAAGAAAACAGGAAAATATAAATTATATTAATTTAATATACTACTAGCTTATATTAATAGAGTATATCAGGGGCTGGAGAGATGGCTCAGCAGTTAAGAGCATTGATCTTCCAAAGGTCAAAGACCTCCTATATACATCTTCTTGCTCTCTTTCAAATTTATGGCTCTTTTTATTTATTTTTCTATCCCTAAAATTGACTAAACCTTTTACAGTACTAATCAAATACTGATAAGCATGTTGAATACATATGTCATGACATGTCTATTTGTATTCTCTGAAGGAATTAACAAGCCTTTTTGTAACTGTCAGTTCCCGGTGTGTATTATGTCAGACACAGAAAGAGTAGGTGCTTAGAAACTTTTCTATCATAATAAAACTAAAATGTCTCAATTTAAACTCAAAGTTTTGGTCCATGGACCAGTAGTTGTAGGTTAGAATCACTACCTTGGAGTGCATAGTACATGCTTTGAAAACAATCATCTTAAAGGAACAATGTAGACGACTACATTATGTTCCAACATTGGTGACAAAATTCAATATATTTTATTATAGTTTTACTTTTTCTAAGTAAAGAAACATAATACAATAAACATGATATGAACTTGGAATTCTGATCAAAAATTTACCACTATGGTTCATCCACCATCAAATTAGTAATAGGTATAAGCCCCTGACTCTTGGTCTATTTGTCTATTGAACACATTTTTAAGTCATAAATTTTATAATATAGCTAGAAATAACATTATTAAAGAACATAATCACTTATACAGCATGTAGTATTCCATATACATCTGTTTGGTAAAAGTTAACGTTACTTTACATTTTCTATTTGCACATGAATGATCTGAACTCATGATATAAAAAAATGAATAGAAACAAAGTGTTAGCAAGCCAGGAGTGTCAAAAACTTCACTGAAAGACATTGCAAAATGTATTAACTCTTTTCTTTTAATAAGAGATTTTTCAAAATACAAGTGGCTCCTATTTGACAATATATAATATCCATATTTTCTTAGTGATTAAAATACAAACTTTAATCTGAAAATATTTGCTTTCAAATAACATTAGTGTCTCTTTAAGTGTTTACTACAAATCTAACCCATCAAAATTCCTTCCCAAATAGAGCATAATATCCATAAAGCTAAAAGACTGCAACATTCTTCTATCCAATGTTCCTCAGAACTCATAATCACAGAACATGATATGTATTTTTGTTGAAACATTAAAAGGACATTTTAATACTTAAAACAACATTAAAATGTGTTACTATATAGTCAAAATAGACAAAGAGACTGGCCATAATTATAAAGTGATAATTAGAAATTATGGTATTATAGATGTAAAAATTTGGAGAAAAGGTAGAAATAAATTAGATCAAAGAAAAATCTAAAAATATTAATAGGGAAATTGAATAGCATGTGTACAACTATGAGGAGAAAAAGAAATCAGGTCCCTTTAGTAAAATCATAGGTAATTTATGGAGAATGATAAGCATTGATTTTTCAAAGCTATCCTTTAGAAACTATATAATTATAGCAATAATAATACAGTAACTTCAGGTATGTTGTACATAAGTATGTATTGGTACATGTTCATTACACACAGTGATAGGTTTCATAAATCCATTCACTCTTCTAATTATTTTGAATTAATGTATAAGGTAACAGTTAGTATTATGGTATCTTCAAGTTTTAAGTACTAAAACACTTGGAAGATTTTCTTAATTCACTGTCAGCTATAAATTTACCTGTCTTTTTATTTGCAACCCCCTTCCTGTAGTAAGAACTATATGTGAGTTAAAGTAAGTTTAGCTGAGTATGGTGACTTATGACTAAAGAAGAGTAAGATATAAGTGTACAAAGGATACCAGAAGATATCATATATGATAAATTGGGGAAATTAGAATTAGAAGTCAACAAAGTCAAGAGCTAAATTTCAGTACAGAGAAAGTCACGTAGAAGTTTCTAAATGGACATGATTTTCACATATGTAGAAGCTATAAATTCCTGCAGAGAAAACTTCTAAAAGATGATGTTTGAAATTGTCTTTACTTTCTGAGTATCTGTATTGGAAAGTGCTGTTTCATAAGTTCATTCTTTACACTCATAACCAATGAAATATCCATAATAAGAAAGAACACCCAATGATTTACAACAATTAACTAGTAATTGTTTTCCTTGGTCTAAACAGAACTAATGAATCCAGGAAAACATATTCCAAGACATTCAGTCCTTATAGATGGAGGTATATTTGGTATTGTGCCATCAACATATTTGGTATTAAGTCCTAATACAGAGTCATCAAGTTCAATGGTTCAATCAAACACTGCTCATGTAAAACAACATCAATGTGTATTTCTTCCTCAAGAAATACTGTGAGTTCATTCACTCACTCAGTTGAAACTTTTTGTAGTTTCACTTCTCAAATTAGTAAGAACATCTCTATTTTAAAACATTATTATGGTAAATTTAAAAGATTATGTCTCCTTTAAAAAAAAATAAAAACAAAGTGACTTCATAACTTTTTACAAGACTCAATAAACTAAATGTTTAGTTGTTTCTGAGATAGTGTCCTTTTTGTATCGTAGGTTGGCCTCAAACTCATGACAATCCTACTGAGTCCATCTCCCAAGCTGTTCTCCAATATACCCAAAATATCTTTCTCAAACCTTTCCATGTTATTCTGATTCTTTTTTATTTTTTACCACCCCTAAAATAGTACTACTTTATAAAACTCTTTACCCTTATCTCTTCTACGCATTGTTCACAAATAAAATTAGTGCCAACATTAGCTATAAAGTATAGAAGAAAACCAGAAAAATAAATATAATTCCTGGGTAGCTTTAGGTATTATTTTGTTTTGAAATTATCTATATCATATCTGAACAATGAAATTACATTGGAAAGTATATACTCATTACTGGATCATTTGGTGTCCATGTCAAATTTCATCAAGTGTCTATGATACTCTTCACACCGGAAGACTTCCAAGAAGCTTACTTCTGTTTTAGAGATGAGCAGTATATGTCCAACTCTTTTGAAAAGTCAATGGATAGAAAAATATAACATTTATGAATTCAGTTTTTATATCAATAAATACTTGCTGATTTATCAAATAGAAGAAGCTAAGGTTATTCATGCATCATCAGAGAATTGAAGAGTTAATTACAAGATAGGCAAAATAAAAATATTATAAAGCTGTTTGGGGTTTTCTACTGCCTTTTACATTTCCCCAGGTAACAACATACTCCAGCTCAAACTGAAACTCAGCAATGTTTCTAGTACGTTAATAAGGTTTTTACAAGTATTTTCTTACTCTGTTCAATTGATTTTGCTAAATGCTATCTATTTGCTTTAGACTCACTCGACCAGTTTAATATACAATTCAAATTCTTAGCAATTCTAACAGCAGAATCACATCTATAAATAAATCGCAATTTTTATTGCTAAAATTCCTTCCAGCAACCATTTACCTTCATAAAATGAACACGAGCCACATGTATTCAGATTTCTTTATGCTCTCCAACATAAAGTAGCTATGATATCCTAACATGGGAATATATAAAACTAATTATATATTAATGGCCAATGACCAATACAGTTTTAAAATGCTTGTAGTTTGGGGACTTTTTCCCTGGAGGACCATTTGATTCATCCAGTGCAACCAAAGAATTTCAGATCCCATTATACAATACTAGAAATATAACAGAAAACAATAATGGGAAGCTTTGTATCATTGTATAAATTTGTTATATGTATTTATAAATAGTGCAATTAATTTCTAAAAGTAGGTAAGTATTGACTAAAAAATAAGTATGCACCCAAACACCATAAGAAGAATAATATAACAATTATCAATCTATTTTAACAAATAAAAATATATTTTGCTTCCTTTTAATATAATATATAATTATGGATTTCTACATAAATTAACTGTACAAAGCTTCATTCTAATGAATAATATTTAAAAGTGAAAAATGAAAACAATAGTAAATTTTGAAATTATACTATACAAAAAATGTTATATTCCTTGAAGCCGCTGAAAAGAACACTCAGATTTGTTCTTTGTTTTCAAATAATAAAAGCCAATCGAAACACGCTGTGCATATAAAAATGGAAAGCAGAACAGCGTACAGTACGGATTCCCTCCTTTGGGTTGGGCCTCAATCCAAACACAGATAGCTGGTTAGCTTTGTAACAAGGCCATTAGGAACACATCTTACAGAACAGACCAATGTTACAACATAAAGTTCAAGCTATGTGAGACTGTTGATGCCTTTACTCTCCCAGCAGCCTGCATAAAACCATCTGGCACTATGAAACCTAAGAGCATAGAGTACTTCAGCTTAATTCCAGTTTCATTTCTCTATATTGTGCAAGCAAGCTATATGGATTGGGAGCTTGTAGGACCATTCTGCCCAACAATTCGCAAGAAGGTACCCCACACATGGCTTGCATCTTTGTTTTTGGTTTTTTTTTAATTTTTTTATTTTTATTTTTGGATGTTTACTTTACATACATTTCAAATGTTTTCCCCTTTGGAAACCCCTATTCCATTCCCCCTCCCACTGCCTCTATGAGGATGCTCCCCCACCCATCCACCCACTCCCATCTTCTCTCCCTAGCATTCCCCTACCCTGGGGCATCTAACACCTTCAGGACCAAGGACCTCTCCTCCCACTGATGGCCAACAAGGCCATTCTCTGCCACATATGTGGCCAGCACCATGGGTCCCTCCATGTGTATTCTTTGGTTGGTGATCCAGTCTCCAGGAGCACTGGGGGTCAGGCCAGTTGACACTGTTGCTCCCTCATGGGGCTGCAAACCCCCTCAGCTCCTTCCGTCCCTTCTCCAATTCCTCCATCCATTACCCCATGTTCAGTCCAACGGTTGATTAAGTCATTAATTTTTTTTTTGCTTAATATTAAGTTTTTATGTGTTTTGACTATTGATTCTGTTTAAGATGTATAGAGGTCAAAGCTTCTCTCTCATTCTGGGTGCTGTGTCTTCACTCTGTATAGAAACTATATATTTGATTCAGTCCCATTTCTTCTTCTATTCTAATTTTCCCTTTGCTATAGCAGTTAAGTTTTAAAAGTCAATGCCTGTGTATATGCACTTTGCTATATTTTCCCCTACAACTTTCTTGTGTTATATTAATGCCTCTCATTCATTTTGAATTGATTTTTTTACAAATGAAAAAATTTGATATACTTTAAGTCTTCTTCATGAAGATACCTAGTTTTTTGAGTACCAATTATTTTTTCTACATAGGGAGCAATTTTTTGGTTATTTCATTTATTTATATTTCAAATGTTGTCCCCCATCCATGTCTCCCCTCTGCAAATCCCCCATCCCATCTGGCCTCTCCTCTGTATATGTGAGGGTGCTTTCCAACCCAAACATCCACTCCTGCCTCATTGCTCTAGCATCCGCCTACACTCAGGCATCAAGCCTCCACGGGACCAAGGGCCTCCCTTCCTATTGATACCAGATAAAGCAGTCCTTTGCTACATATGTAGCTGGAGCCATGGATCCCTCCATGTATACTCTTTGGTTAGTGGTTTAGTCCCTGGGAGCTCTGGGTGGTCCAGTTAGTTGATATTGTTGTTCTTCCTATGGAATTGCAATCCCCCCTCAGCTCCTTCAGTCTTTCCCCTAGCTCTTCCATTGAGGTTCCTGGGCTCAGTCTGATGGTTGGCTGTGAGTATTTGCATCTGTATTAATCAGGTGTTGGCAGAGCCTCTTAGAGTACAAGTATACCAGACTCCTGTCAGCAAGCACTTCTTGGCATCATCAATAGTGGCAGGGTTTGGTGTATGCAGACTGGATGGAACCCAAGGTGGGGCAGTCTCTGGATGGCCTTTCCTTCAGGCTCTGCCCCATGTTTTTGTCCCTGTGTTTCCTTTACACAGGAACAATTCTGGATTAAAATTTTTTGGATGGGTATGTGGCCCCATCCTTCAACTAGGGGCCATACCTATTGCTGGAGGTATCTCTACTGGTTCTATCTCCCCATCATTGGGTATTTTGGCTAATGTCATCCTGTTTGTGTCCTGGGAATCTCTGGCTTCCCTGGTGTCTGGCACTTTCTAATGGACCCCACCCCCACTGCTACATATTTCTGTTCATTTTCCTGACCCTCTGGACTTCTCTCCTGTCTCTTCCCATACCTGATCCTGCCTCCCTTTTTTCCCTTCGCCTCCCACTGATCAAAGAGGCTCTCTTTCAGGATGTTTTCACCACTACCATTGAAAATATTATAGTCCAGATGGATATCTAGATAGATGATAGCTAGATAATGGATGGATGAATAGATGGATGGATACAAGGATAGATGATAGGTAGATAGATAGGTAGATAGATAAATAGATAGATAGATAGATAATAGATAGATGATTGATTGATAGAAAGTAGATAGATGATAGATAGATACATAGATACACAGATACACAGATAGATGCATAGACAGATGATAGATAGATAGATAGATAGATAGATAGATAGATTTATACCTGAAAATATAATAATTATTTTTACTTCTTCAACATTAATACAATGTTATCTCTCAAACTTTAATAGATAGCTGATCATACTTTCAAGTATAATTTTTTATTTCTAGTTTCTTCAGGAATTAGATTTAAGATGGGATGTTATATTTTGTCAAAGATATTTTTCATGCTTGCAAATTATGTAAAGAAGCTATACATATTGTATTTCCTTTCAGATTTCTTTTCAATGGCAACGTTTTTATATTTTTGATTCTGAACAAAAAGAATAATAGGTTATACTTTTTCTTTGTCATGTCCTTCTCTAGTTCTAATATCAAGGTAATACTGACTTCGAATAAAGGATCTGAAAATGTTCCTACCCTTTATATTTTAAATAGTCTAAAACACATTAGTATTAAACTTTCATTAATGGAATTAGCATCAGTTAATTCCTCTGGCTTTGTGAATTTCATAGATGAGAAATTCCTTATTGCTTCAATCTCATTGCCCAGATACTTACTTGGTTGGTTGTAGGCACCCTCCTGGTTCAATGTCAGTAGGTCTGGCATCTCTAAATATTTTGTCATTCTATTTCTTGAAATATACATTTTCAGACTATTCCCTACAGTTTCCATTTTAAGCAGATTGCATTGTAATTTCAATAATGCAGCGATCAAAATGATCATGAAAGCATTGAATTGGTATGCCAATCTCCACATATTCATTTAGCATATAAACTAGTGTTTATTCCTGCCAACTCTGTATGAATTTCCATTACTCCTCATCTCCTAAAAAGCCACTGTATTTTATCCAAATACACTGGTAGAAAGAAAGAATTTATTTAGTATTGGCTATATGTTCTACATTGGGGGCCACTTCTTGCTTTCCTTCACATATTAGGCTGTAGGAGAATGTGGCAGTGGTCTTGAAGTTTGCCGATTGTACATTTTCATAAGAATTATCTTGGAACATTAATATCTGAAGAAAGATGGAAATTATAGAAATATGGAAAACACTATTTTATGAAAATTATAAAATGTACACAATTGTTGTTAGATATGATCACAGAGAGTTGATTTAAAAACTTTGTGGCATAATAATACCTCTTCTACTTAGTAATTAGCCTCAATTGTTTGAACATATTTCAAATAGGAAATATCTAAACCTAAGGTCTGTGGCTTGCAACTGTATAGAACCGGAAGACAGATTGGCAGAGTGAATGACATCTTGACATTCTCATTTAATGAGTTTTCATTGCTAATTCTAGAATAAATAGTTAACTCTTTTGTCTAGCATCTCTGCCTCTCAGATTTTTGAGGTGTTGACTTTCTCATCAGTTACTTTAATCACTCATTCTAAGGAAAAAATTATTCTAAACATCTACATGTAAGATGCTTTGGTTCTTCATGTCTTTGTCCTTTTTATTCCCTGGATAACAATATAAACTCAGTGGACCACACTAATTAGAAACTTTTTACTGGGGAAAAAACAACATAAAGCTCTTTGTTTTGAAAGGGTGATGCTCTCGGTCAGAATGTGAAGTTATCCTCCTCGTCTGTCCTGGAGAAATTACCCCACTTAAAGCATTACCATATAAATAAAACACGTACATGAACACATAGTTCACAGCTGAGCAGATATCAATCCAACCTACCTATGGACAGAGGATCTGCCTACAACTATTGGTCATAAATTATTTGGCCTCATATTAAGCTACGATATTTTTCTTGACATGTTTCCTTTGTGTGCTATAGAAGCAGAGAGAAGAGGATCAGATGAGCATGTGTGATTTTTGCTCATGCTTTTGGAGAAGATGTTTACAGGAGGCTCCAAGCTGGCTATTTAAAAAGGTAGAATACTTATCAAAAAAAAAAGCATTACATGGGAAAGGTGCATAATATTTTCATATTTTATATTCCATATTCCTTTCTTCTTTTTCTTACCCTTTTCATTTTCATAGCAATATTTTCTAACTTCTATTATCAGTGTTTGTGCTTCAAATAATCTTTATTCTTGCCTCTTAACTTCTAAGCATAAGTCAAACAAATTCCTAATTTTTCCCATTGGGAATTACAGTTCTCACATGATTGAAGTTTCTCATTTTCTCTTAGTTCTTTAAGAGGGTGATTCCCATCTGAGGATAAATTCAAGTAACTAACTCAGAGAAGAGTTTCATTATCTTTTTGACAAACAAGACTGACATGTTTATTCTTCAGAGTTGTTTCTTGTGCTCATGATAAAGTTGTATATTTATCTT
>JADRCH010000088.1:376223-417249 GCA_019843965.1 Rhynchomys soricoides
GCATTATTGTCTACGTGTGGCCTTTCCCGACTTTACCCATAGATAAACTTTTAGCAATTTTTGATGTCATTATCACTGCTTTTATGAATCCTGTCATCTATACACTGAGAAATAATGAGATGAAGGTTGCAATGAGAAGACTCCTTTTTAGAGCTTTAAGTTTCAAAAATTCTTTCATTGGCAGTTTAAGAGATTCAAATTAGAATAGAACATTCTTAGGGGTAAAACATTTTTTATCCTGTACTTAATGCTCTTCCATAGAAACATATACATGCAAGTAAAATTGAATGGACCCAGAAGATGGTATTTACATTCCATATGGTATGTATAGATACATATATAAGTATGTATCTAGATCTATACATACATATATATACTCACATATATGTCTGTATGTAAAATTTATATGTCTATGTGAAAATAGTAAAAGAAGATGAGTCCTCGAATTTGATAGACAAGAGTTGTCAGATATGAGAGGGGAATGGGAAGAAATTAATGATGTAACTGTAGTTTAAATATATTTTTAATTAAATACTTTTATTTAGTGCTAAAATCCAGTTTCAAAAGTCTCTTCAACTTGGTTTAAATAGCTATTATGAAGTACCTCATCAACTATTCTCTGCAGATCTGATTAGTTTTTGCTAAAGAACTTTTGAATTCTGAAAGTATTAAAAAGCAGTAAACTCATCCTAAAATATGGCTTATGTCAGATGCCGCATCTTTTATGGAAGAGATGGCAACTGCTGGAACCTCACACACTGAACACAGTTATTATCTCAAATTTTGAAACTTCTCTTTGACACTGGTCCTCAGAGACAGAGGTAGCTCTTCTACACTGCACAGCAACCTCGATTCAAGCCTTGTCAATTGCTCGGTACCTGTACAGCAACAGAAATACACAAAATAAAGATTTTTAGCTGGATAAATTCAAAAATCCAAGACTTTCATCATCAGAATTAGTTCACTGACAGGCATATTTGACTATTTCTAACAGTTTTACATGTAGTTATAATTGAAAAATAAGCTTTGTGGTCAATTACAGATATAAACAGGAAATACCTAATTTTAGACAGTACATATTTTTGAGACTAGAAGATGTAGATTACTATTACACATATGTATATGAAAAATATTTCATCCTCTCTTTGTCTAGTCATTGTTTTGACAAAAAAAAATATGTGTGACTTGTAGGTCAATATAAGTACTTTGAATATTTTGTAACTAAAAAGTGAAAGTGCTGTATTATCAATAAAATACAAAATAATATTATTGTAGACTCTGCTTATAGCTATGTAAAAAGTACAGAAATTAAAATAGAAAATAATTACAAACTATTAACAAATAGAAGTATTAAATCAAGATGAGAAATACATTACACGTTTCATATAACAAATGGTTTACTTTAAATGTGATCTTTGCAGTTAATACAAACTTTAGGGAAATTATCTTAGCATTTGTGTTACCAAGTGATTCAAACCAGGTGTTACCTGAAAACACTATTTTTCAAGTTTGTGTTATACAACTGATATGAAACAGACCTGCCATGCGTTGGCTCCCAAATGATCTACAGCACCTCTTGCAAGAAACTATGAGAAAAACAGTAGAAGAACAGTGTTGAGAGCTTCAAGCAGTATCTTTTGTTGATGTCTTGCATAATCAGTCCACTGAACCTCAGCTACAGTATTGGAGCATTGTGAACTTGAAAATAGATGAGCTGGTACTCCTTTTTAGAGATAACTACTTCACATTCCCTCTGAAAGGTCCTCCAAATGCTCCAATGTGGGTTTCTGTCTTAAACTCCAGGCAATAATATTGAAAGAGAAATTGTATGTATAGCATACTAGTAAGATTGTCAGTTTCCCATAATGCTGTGACTCTTCTGCTTGTCTCTAACTTGGCATAGCTGTCAATCTTATTTGCAAAAAAACATCTAGATTCTATTCTCAATTTCCTAGAATCCTTTTTCCTTGTTTTGGTTTGATTTGGTTTTTCTTGGATTTGGCTTTTTGTTTTGCACACATACATGCATGCCTGCATGCATACATACATGCACAGTCATGTATATACACACAAAAAAAAACCGCACACGCTCATACACACAAACACTCACATACATATACACTCACACATACATACACATGCACTCACACATACATACACAAACACACAAACGCACACAAAGACACACACAAGCACACTTACTAACTCATACACACACACACATACAGAACAGTACAATGGACACATAGCACATCACACTGGACACACAGCACACTGGGAATTAATCCCAAGAATTCTAAGAAGCTAGGCATTCATTTAGACAGCATAGTAAATCCCCAGCACTCTGCATTAGGAATTGAACATTGATTGCATTAGACAAACACTCTATCAGTGAACTTCATCACCATTCTTCTGTCAGTTCTTTCTGACAGTGCCTTGTCTTTTCATCTCACTTTTCAATGCCTTTTCTTAGTTACCTCTTATCCTAAATGTCCTGATTCCATCTCAGAACTGAGCCTCTTGGTAAATCCACCACAGATTTTCTGTAAATCTGATCATATAATTCCTCTTGATAACCATTTACCACAGATTCTTCCCCTCCTCTACATTTCTTGTGTAGAAGTGACAAGGCACTGATGTTTGGATTAACATGAATATGTTGAGATTTCATGTTAGTGAAACATGTGAGTTCTTTGCCAAAAGCCTGGTATTTGTGGCAACAGTAAGTAGCTTTAAGAATCAGTGTTTGCAGTACTCAGAACCACCCATCCTGTCTGAGACACATCTTCCTTCTGGTTCATAACTGCAAGTGGGAGCAGATAGTGTGCTCCAGCTCCCTCCCTCCCCATGCCCATCACAACCAGACTCACATATGAGAGTATGGTGGAATGCTATGGACGGAAGATGGGAGTGGGTGGTTGGGTAAGTGGGGGAATATCCTCATAGAGGCAGGGGAAGGGGGGATGGGATAGGGGGTTTCCATGGGGGAGACCTGGAAAGGGGGAAACATTTGAAATGTAAATAAAGTATCAAAAAATAAAATTTTAAAAAAAGAGTAAAATAAAAATGAAAGAAAGAAAGTTTGTTGAGAAGAGGAAAAGTTGAATAGAAGATTGTCAAAGAGATGTCAAAAAATATTTCACAGCTTGTAATTATCATTCAAAGATATGGAATAATGTTAAAAAGCAGGCCTAAGTGGATGAATTACAGGAGTCTTTCTATTGGATCCTGGGGAATAAAGATAACAGCTGAAGAGGTAGGCAGAGGTCATATGGACCTACTTAGAATAATAAGAGATAAAGGGAGCATTGTGACCCTGAGAGTAACATGATTCCATTTCAGTTCTGAAAGTCAGCCTGGTTATAGGAAAGGTGGAAAAGTTTAGAACATCAAAGCTAGAGTCCCTACCCAGTTACAAGAGAACACCTTCTGAGATTTGTGCAGTAAAACCTGCCTGGTGAAACAAGGAGCAGATGGGGAAGTTGAAGGGGTGGGGGGCTGGAGAGATGGTTCAGTGGTTAAGAGCACTGACTGCTCTTCCAGAGGTCCTGAGTTCAATTCCTAGCAACCACATGGTGGCTCACAACCATCTGTAATAGGATCTGATGCCCTCTTCTGGTGTGTCTAAAGATAGCAATGTACTCACATAAAATAAATAAATCTTGAGAGAAAGAGAACTGAAGATTAATGTTTTGACTTGATTATTTCTGTTACTCATAAAGGGGTTGTAAAGCTAAAGCGAAACTTTACAAATTGTATAACTTAAACTTCATCAAATTAGATCAAACTGATCAAATTAGATTGATGATCACCTGCTATTTTATTTTAAATTAGATATACAAGTCTGATTTTATAAATAAATTGTGGAAATCATGCTTTAAAATCATTATGGCAAGCAGGTTTTTAATCTACTCTAAATTTACTTAAAATTTTTTAAGATTTATTTCTATATATGAGAGAGTGTGTGCCGTGTGTTTTTCAGTCTCCAAAAAGGCCTGAAGAGGCCATTAGATCTCCTCAGGATGGAGTTACAGGTGGTTATGGGTACCACCCTCTAACCTTCATCCCCAGAATGTATTCTGAAAACCAAACTCAGATATTTCTCAAAGTATATTTACATAGGAGAAAAAGTGATTGAGTGTTATCAGCGTGTAACAGAAGAGAGTTTTTCATGAAGGCTAAATCTACATTTACTAACATGTTCTAAAACTCTGATCATTGAAAGGTAATATTATGGTAATCAGAATCACAAAAACACATTCAAAATTTTAACATGAAAAAATGCATTCACCTAAAACTGGAATGCTTTTAAATTAAATCAATGTAGTGGTTTGAATACGTTTAGCTCAGGGATGTCGCTATTTGAAGGTGTGGTCTTGTTGAAGTAGGTGTGTCACTGTGGGTGTGGGCTTTAAGACCCTTGTCCTAGCTGCATGGAAGCCAGTCTTCCACTAGCAGCCTTCAGATGAAGATGTAGAACTCTCAGCTCTGCTTGCACCATGCCTGCCTGGATGCTGCCATGCCCCTGCCTTGATGACAATGGACTGAACCTCTGAACCTGTGAGCCAGCCAGAATTAAATGTTGTCCTTATTAGAGTTGCCTAGGTCCTGGTGTCTGTTTGTAGCAGTAAAACTAAGACAGAGCAACTGGGAAAAACTTGATGTGTAGATTTTAGTCAAAGCAAGGTTATTACACTTTCTGCGTTATATCCCAGCCCAACCATTTCCAGCCTTCACAGGAGCATGCAGGAATTTGTAAGCCACGTGAGAGGGGATCAAACTACATGACTCTCTTGATACTCTTGTTACTTAGAATGGCCTTTTTTCTGTCATTATCTTTTAGATTCCTAAAAGCCTTTGTGTTATATCTTCCAAAGTTCCATTATACATTTCAGTTAATCAGAGACTGTATACATATGTACAGAGATGTGTGTGTGTGTGTGTGTGCATGTAGTAAAAAGATATACATTTGCATGCATAATATGATTCATTGGTGTTGAGAATTTTGTTGCCATAGATTGCAGAGGAAGCTCCTTTCAACTTCAGTAACCAGGCTGTGCTTCTGCTTTATGTTCTTGAAACTTATTTGAGGACTAGAAGCCTCTTCAACACAAGGCACACAAAACTCTAAAAGGTCATGTGAGCAAATCAAGCCATGTTTATAGTATCAAGATTTAAACATCTTGAGAAGATATTTAAGGGACATAAAGATGGATGAACTGATAGAGAGACACTTGCCACCAAACTGAAAACCTGAGGCCATTCCCCCAAGCTCAAATTATGGACGGAGAGACCCAACTCCTGCAACTTGTCCTCTGAACTCCACAGCACGATAGCATGAGCACACAAACACACTGGGTAAGGGAGAGGAGAGAGGAAATAAATAAGCAAGAAATAAAATATTTTATAGTTTTACTACAAACATGCTGCTTATGAGAAAAAGTAGCAGGCATTGAAAACAGCTGACATTCCTTTGAGGAGAAGTTGCAGTGACACTGTCTCAGAACAATGGAGTCTCACACATCATACCAAGCAAGGTGCTAATATGAACCTGTAACTTCAGAACTCAGAAGGCTACTACAGGAAAATCAAGGCTAGCTTGGGCTACATAGTGAGACCAGTTCTCAAATGATAAAGAAGTCATGGAAAGTAGTAACTTAATTACAATGAACACTTGTCTAATCAACACAACTCAAAATGATTAGTCACAAAATCTCTGGTTGATTAAAAAATATTTTTATTATGTAACTCTTCCTGCCAATAGGTGGAATCTATTTCTCCAATCTTAAAGCTGATTTGGTGCCTTATGTTGCTTTGACCAATGGGGTGTAGCAAAGGTTTTGTTTCATGAATTCCAGAAGTTAGGATGCTTTGCAGCATTGGGATTTTTTTCTGCTTATATTCCTTGATCAACAATCAGAAGCTAACAATCCTTGGGCAAAACTAATAACCAAAAACTCTTCAAAGAAGTGTCTAGACTACAGATCTCCAAGGCTCTAGGTATGTAAGTAAGGCCACATAAGCCATTCCAAATCCAGTCTGATAAATGGCCTATACTTCTGAGGAATTCCAGTTGAGAACAGAAAAACTATTCAGCATTTAGCCTGAATTTTATAATTCTACACAACTAAACTAATATTAATTTAAGGTATAGTATCATCACCAATGAAAAATGATATACTATATAATTATAATTTACAAATTACCTTTCCATAAAATTTGTATGAAAAGTAAAATATTTTATCTATAAATTTTAGGTTCTATTTATTTTTACAAGTAAAAGAAAAAAATTATTTTATTGGATGGAGAGATGGCTCAGTGGTTAAGAGCACTGACTGCTCTAACAGAGGTCCTGAGTTCAATTCCCAACAATCACATGGTGGCTCACAACCATGTATAATGATATCTGATGCCTTCTTTTGGCATGCAGGTGTACATGCAGATGAAATACTCATATACATAAAGTAAATAGATAAAACTTTTTTTAAAAAATTTTAATCGACGAAAGGTCAATGTGTAAATGACTTGTCTTTTCATTGCTTCTCCAACTCTTTGAGTTCCTGAGTTTGAGCTATGGTTATTTACTTCTATTTTCCTCTCCATATCACATAATCAATGAAAAATTGGCTCAGTGGTGACCAAGCATCTCTACCTCTTATCACCTCTAATTAGTTCAGTACTTATCATGAGATATAGATTACATTTTGGAGTCATCATTAAAGGACATTTTTCTACTTTTATCTCCCCATTCCTATCTCCTTATGAAAATGATAAATTACATTTTCACTTCTAGAACTATACATTTTCATTCTATGGAGTTTCTTTTCTTATAAAAGAAACTTTTCTTATAAGTAAGAAATCAATAGGGCAAAGGGATTTAAAGTATGTAAAATTGTGTGATCTTCAGCAACTAAACTAAATACTAAACACTAAATCCCTAGTCTCTCTTCTTTCTCCTCAAGTGACCTATTACCACATTTTCCCTTTGGCTCTGGCCAAACTTCAGTGGTTCTTAGAAACAATTCCCTTGGCCAAATATACTCAGAATGGCAATCTCAGAATTCTACAGCAGTGCTGAAGTAACTCTCCAGTGCTGCTTATTAGCTGCCTCTCCCCCTCTGGGAGTATTACATTTGCCTTTTTTGTCAAGCCCAGGCATAAGCTAGAGCTTAGCAGGTTTGGGCTGTTGTCTAGCTCATGACCATTCCAACCCTGATCCAGGTAGGTTAGGTGGATGGAAGTTGATTTTTTCATTATTTTCATGGTTAGTACACAAAATGGTAAGTTTCTTATTGATGTGCGTGTGTGTGTGTGTGTGTGTGTGTGTGCATGCACGTGGGTGTATGCGTGTTGTACTTTGTTCTTTTTGACCCACTCATCTCTCCTCCTTGATATCCCTCTCTAACCCTCTGATAGAAACTATCTTTGAGGAAAATAAGACTTTCAAGTGGAAACACATACAACATATAAACAACCTAATCAACCAGAAGAAATGAATTCAATGTGGACGTTGAAGCACGTTAACCACTGAGCATCAGTCAGAATCTGCTCCGCAGTATCGGTGCTTTTCTTAATTTCTCTAAAACGCACAGTGGGTGTTATAAACCTGCATTCTCTGCCCTCGTTTGTCACCTTGTCATCTCAGTTTACAGATAAATGTCCATCTCTAGACCTGATGTGATTTTACTGTGATTGTGTACATAGTATTAATATACTAAGGAACTTCCAAATTATGAAAACCACAGTCTCTTAAGAATTTTACATTTACTATCTAAAAGTCAGTTCAGAGTCATCTGAAAGATGTGGCTGCAAAATTATATTTTAAAAATTATATTTTTAAGAAATATGTTTATCCAAGCACATTAAAGATTTAACTTTCAGTATACTATATGAGATGCATATCAATTGTTTTTTATTTTAGGCCTAGAGAAAGCAATTATTTATACTTTTTGAGGTTTCTTTTTATTTAACTTCTTTGTGAGTTTCACATCATGCATTCCAGTTCCACTCATCTCCCCATCCATTCGTACCTGCCCTCCACCCTTAAAAACTCTCCTCTAAAAGAGAAAAAAATATTCGTGGAAGCTGTAGTATGTCACAATATGTCTCATTTTTGTCCCATGAAATATACCCTTTTGTCCACATTTCCTCGCTTGCACTGAGTCACTGGTCTGGTTTGAGGCTTCCGGCTTCTTCTACACTACCAGTACTGGATCCTCACTAGGACTCCTTTCATATATGCCTTATATAATGGAGATTCGGTAACTTTGGATCTTTAGGACTTGCCTCTTCATAGGATCCAGCAGTTCATCGATGGGATAGATTTTTAGGGCGGGCAAACTCAGAGTCCTGGATCTGAACCTGGGTGGAAGCTCGTCAACCCAACAGCTCTCCTGACCTGTACCACCAGGTGAGCTTTCCAGTTAGTTCGCTTAATGCCACAAAAAAAGCAAGGGGCAGAGCTAGCTCTTCTGCTCTCAAACTTTTGGGGCTGGCTCCCTGGAATCTGCACCAGCAGGGCCAGCCAGCTCTGCTGTACTGCCCAGATGAGGTGCAGGGCCCACTCTCCCGAGTGTTGTAGCCCTCCCCACCCCAGTGGTGCAGCCCCCCAAACCCAAGTGGTGCAGCCCCCTCATGAAGAACATGAGATTTCCTGCTCTCATGACCTCTGGACCCACTATTCCCCCTACCATAGGTGGCAAGGGGCAAGGAGTGTGGAGAGCATCTCTCCCTTGCTCATACCGTGGTACAGCAGACAAGTTGCAGCCAGTGTAGGGCAGAGCCAAGCTCTTTCGATCTCATGACCCTGGGGCCAGCTCTTCCACCCGCCACAGATGACAAGAAGTGAAGGGGAGAGGGAAGGTTTGTTTATTGATTTATTGATTGACTGATTGATTGATTGAAGTTATAATACGATTACATCACTTTCTCCTTCTCTGTCCAATCCTTTCCATGAATCGCCCCTTACTCTGTTTCAAATTCACGGCTTCTTTCTCTTTCATTATTTCTATGTATATAAATACATACATATATGTATATACACATTCATATATATTCTTAAATACATATATATAATCTGCTCAAGTCATATAGTGTTACTTGTATGTATGTGATTTCAAGGCTGACCACTTGGTATTGGATCACGAGTTGGGGGCCTCTTCCCTGAAGAAGACTATTTCTCCTGCGCTTAGCTCTCATTTCCCAGAAGACTAATAATTGATATTTTACTTAAACTGTCTCCAAAGACATGTTAGTCATTTAAATTGTATGTGACTTTGTCAAATAACTGATACTGTCCTAAATCAGAGTTTCTCATTACTCTCCTATTTCAGGTAGCATAAGGGTTGACACAGCCACCAGAGGCAATGGGTAAATCAAACCGCTCTTTGGTATCTGAGTTTGTGTTCCTGGGACTCTCCAACTCATGGGCAATCCAGCTATTCCTTTTCCTCTTTTCCTGTGTGTTCTACGTGGCAAGTCTGTTGGGAAATTTTCTCATTGTGCTAACTGTAACTTCAAACCCCCAATTACAGTCCCCTATGTACTTCCTATTAGCCAATCTTTCCATCATTGACTTGATATGTTCCTCATTCACAGCACCCAAGATGATTTATGACCTTCTGAGAAAACACAAAACCATCTCTTTTGGGGGTTGCATCACTCAGATCTTTTTTATCCATGCAGTAGGTGGCACTGAGATGCTGCTACTCATAGCCATGGCTTTTGACCGATATGTTGCCATATGTAAGCCTCTGCACTACCTGACCATCATGAGCTCACAAAAGTGCATTTTGATTTTGGTTGCATCTTGGATTATTGGCTTCATTCATTCAGTGACTCAGTTGATTTTTGTGGTAGACTTACCCTTCTGTGGCCCTAATGAATTAGACAGCTTTTTCTGTGACCTCCCCCGATTTATTAAACTTGCCTGTATAAACACCAACACATTGGAGTTTATGGTTACTGCCAATAGTGGGTTCATTTCTGTGGTCTCCTTTTTAATTCTGATCATCTCTTACGTATTTATTTTGGTGACTGTTCAAAAGAAATCTTTGGGTAGTTTATATAAGGCCCTCTCCACTCTGTCAGCTCATGTCATGGTGGTAGTTTTGTTCTTTGGACCCTTAATCTTCTTCTACTTGTGGCCATTTCCGACATCACATCTGGATAAATTTCTTGCCATCTTCGATGTAATTGTTACTCCTTTTCTAAATCCAGTGATTTATACACTTAGGAATAAAGAGATGAAGGTGGCAATGCGAAGACAATGCACTTGGTTTATGAACTATATTAAGCTTTCTTAAATATAGCAAAGGTACATGAACATGCAAAGTAGAATTTCAGATAGATATGTGCTATATAAACTGCATTATATCTAATAGAATATCACTAGGTATTAATATACGATGTACCCTTGCTTGTTTTCTGCCTGAATTGAATTTGGATATCAGTGTATCAACTGTTTATACAACAGACTTGAAGACGAAAGAGTTTGCAGCCTTACCTCTGCAATAATTTTATGTCACTACAATGATCAATACAATAAATGGTCAATGTTAAAGAGCACATTTGTAAAAATCACATCTTAAGTAGACTTACTTTAAACACAAATAATAACTTTCATTTCATCTGATTTGTTTTACTCTCCTGATGATTTTTTTTTTTTTTGTCCCTTCAGCTTCTTATTTATTAGCCATTTATTTGATGACCTGACTTTTTCACAATCCAGTAAGGAGACATTGCTGAGGGCCATGTGGCAGGAACAACAAATAGCTTTAAAAATGGAACACAGCCCACCAACCAGTTAGTCCAGATGGGTGAGCTTCAAAGAAAGATGACCCCTAAGGACTTCATGCTGTTATGGAGTTCTGCTCTGCTTGCTGCCCTCATTTCCCTCTTAATCTAAGAATTGTAACTCTAAGAGGGCTTCCAGTCCCTCACCGGGCAGTATCTCTGACACTCACAACAGTGCTTGATCTCTTTCAGGCATTGCTGCTGGAGCAGATTAATGATTTCAGTCACCCCCCTAAGAAATAACTTAGAGATTTAGATTGTCAACTATGACCACCACCCTTAGAAACATTTGGAAAAATAAAATTGTTAGTGAAGCAAGGTTAAGATGTTTTTGCTACTGACTATGATATAGAAAATCTTAGGGAACAGTTTGAAGTTCAGAAGGCACACTCTTAATAGTTGAGCTAGGAATTTTTTTTATTGGATATTTTCTTTATTTACATTTCAAATATTTTCCCCTTTCCAGGTCTCTCCTTCAGAAACCCCCTATCTCATCCCCACTCTGCCTGCCTCTATGAGGGTGCTCCCCCACCCACCCACTCCCATCTTCCCGCCCTGGCATTCTCCTACACTTGGGCATCGAACACCCTCAGGCCCAAGGACCTCTCCTCCCACTGGTGTCCAACAAGTACATCCTCTGCCACATATGTAGCCAGCGTCATGGATCCTTCAATGTGTATTTTTTGGTTGGTGGTACAGTCCCAGGGAGCTCCTGGGGGTCAGGCCAGTTGACACTGTTGCTCCCTCCATGGGACTACAAACCCCCTCAGCTCCTTCACACTTTTTTTCATAGTCATACACTCAAAGAAAAATAGAATATAATCACATTGTAATTTTACCTGCTTGAAAATTTTTCATGGGATATATAAGCTATGAAAGAAAAATCAAAGTGTTGGAGCTTGCTCCATCCACCATGGGTAAATGTCTATACATGCGTATATGTATATATGTGTATGTGTAAAATACTTGGAGCCTACTTGCCAGAAATTTGCTCTAGTCATTCAATGTGTGACTGTATATATTTATGTCTATCTGTAGGTCTGTCGGCATTCATGCATGTATGTGTGTATGTATGTATGTGTGCATGTATGTATGTATGTATTTGTATGTATGAAGTTATTGACAACTGCTTTTTGCTTAATCCACTTGGTGTGTGTGTGTGTGTGTGTGTGTGTGTGTGCATGTGCGTGTGTGTGTATGTGTGTATTTTCTCTCTTTCCTTTTCTTTCTTGCCAACCCATAAGAGTTTAAAAAAAAAAAACAAAAAACTCAGAGATTTTCGATGGCCACAGGAAGTGAAAGTCCCAATGAATCAAGCTTTGTTCCTGGAAGAGATGCTTTTCCTCCCCTCCTCCCCTCTCCAGAGATAAGGTCACCTAGCTAGCAGATGTCCCCTCCCCCCCTCAGAGCACACAGAAGAAACATGTTAGAGGGAGGGGCTGATTAAGCCCCTGCTACCTCATTCCCTAAAGACCAATCAGTTTAAAAGTCACACTGTTCTGCCAATCACATTGTACCTAATGGCGGCTGCTCTAAAATCCTATTTAAGGTCCCTGAACAGGCTCTGGGGGTCGCTCTCCCATCTTGGTATGTAGAGCGGCCTCAGCATGCTGATGAATCAATAAATTTCTCTTGCATTTTGCATCAATCCCCGACTCTGTGTGTCCATTCAGAGGGTCTTCGGTAAGTTAAGACTCCCCAGAGTCTTACAGTTCCCTCAAAGAAAAAATCTGTTGAGTTATTTCTGTCACTGCTGGCTGCCATAGCCCCTCTTAGTGATGATTTGTCATCTGCTTTCAGCACTGATCTCATCACCAATGCCACAATCCCACACTTCACTGCCTGCCTTGATTTACCCCTCGGATGTCAAAGCAGGTCTTTGATATCCTTGATATTTTTTGACACGACATAAACCACATCAGTATTGATGAAAACAGAAATTCTGATATGAAGAATTGTTGTCTAAGTATAAAACTGCTAAACACATTAAAGAAGGTTGTTGTAAACTAGCTTCCTACATTCAGTCCGAACAGACCAAACACAGAACAAACCAGAACGGGTTCACTGTGCTAAAGGGCCTCTTGTGATCCGTTTATTATTATTATTATTATTATTATTATTATTATTATTATTATTATTATTATTTACATTCCAGGGTTGCCCTCCCTCTGGGTCCCCCTCCCACAGTTCCTCATTCCATTCCTCCTCCCCTTTGCCTCCAAGAGGTGCCTGCACCCCCACAAGGCCTCCTCCTTCCCTGGGACCTCAAATATCTTCAGAATTAAACTCACTGTCTCCCACTGAAGCCTGACCAGGAAGACCTCTGCTATATTTGTGCCAGGGGCCTCAGACAGCCCCTGTATGCTCCTGGTTGGTGCTTCGGTCACTGGGAGCTCCCTAGAGTCTGGGTTAGTTGACACTGCTGGTCTTCCTATGGAGTCACTCTCTCCTTCAGCTTCTTCAATCCTTCTTCTAATTCAACCATAAGGATCTCCAACTTCAGTCCGATGGTTGGGTGTAAGTATTTGCCTCTGTCTCAATTAGCTGCTGGTAGGCCCTCTCGGAGAACAGCCATGCCAGGCTCCTGTCTATAACCACATCAAAGCACCAGTAAGAGTGTCAGGCCTTGGTGCCCACCCCCATAAGATGGATTTCTTTTTCTTTTTCTTTTTCTTTTTTTTTTTTTTTTTTTTAGGTTTTTTGAGACAGGGTTTCTCTGTGTAGCCCTGACTGTCCTGGAACTCACTCTGTAGACCAGGCTGGCCTCAAACTCAGAAATCCACCTGCCTCTGCTTCCCGAGTGCTAGGATTAAAGGCGTGAGCCACCACTGCCCCATGAGATGGATTTCAAGTTGGGCTGGTCATGGACCACTTTTCCTTCAGTTTCTTCTCCATTTTTGTCACTGCAGTTTTTTTAGACTGGAACAATTCTGGGTTAGAATTTTTGACTATGGATTAGTAACATTGTCCCTCCGCTTGAGGCCCTCTCTATCCACTGGAAGTGGACTCTTCCAGTTCCCTCTCCCAAATGTTGGCCATTTTGGCTAAGGTGACTCCCACTGAGTCCTTAGAGTCTCAAATCTTCTTGGTCTCTAGTACTTTCTAGAAGCGCCCTCCCACCTCCCACCCCCGAAAGTTACGAATCTCCACTGATTCTCTTGGTCCTCTGGTCTTCTCTCCTGTTCCCATACCTGATCCTGTTCCCCTTTTCCTCTCCCACTCCCCTCTCCCATCCAGGTTCCTCCCCCCTCTGCCTCCTGTGATTATTTCCTTCTGCCTTCTATGTGGAATTGAAGCATTCTCACTTGGGCCTTTAAGCTGGTCACACTTCTTACAGTCTGTGGGTTGTATCCTAGGAATTCTGTACTTTTTGGCTAATATCCACTGATTAGTGAGTACATACCATGCATGTCCTGTGGGTCTGAGTTACCTAACTCAAGATGATATTTTCTAGTTCCATCCATTTGCCTGCAAAATTCATGATGTCTTCATTTTTAATAGTTGAATAGTATTTCATTGTGTAAATGAAATACATTTTCTGCATCCATTCTTCGGTTGAAGGACATCTGGGTTGTTTCCAGCTTCTGGCTATTATAAATAAGGCTACTATGAACATGGAGGAGTACGGGTCCTTGTGGTATGGTGGAGCATCTATTGGGTATATGCACAAGAGTGGTATAGCTGGGTCTTCAGGTAGAACTATTTCCAATCTTCTGAGGAACAGTCAGATTGATTTCAAGAGTGGTTGTACCAGCTTGCAATCCCACCAGCAATGGAAGAGTGTTCCTCTTTCTCCAAATCTTCACCAGCATGTACTGTCACTTGAGTTTTGATCTTATCCATTCTGATTGGTGTGAGGTAGAATCTCAAGGTTGTGTTGATTTGAATTCTCTGATGACAAAGGACTTTGAACATTTCTTTTGGTGTTTTCCAGCCATTTGAGATTCCTTAGTTGAGAATTCTTTGTTTAACTCTGTATCCCATATTTTTTTTCCATAGTCATAAACTTTTATTTCTAGATCATGATCATCTTTTATTACATTATTTTGTACTTCTGGGTGTGGATATGTGCATGCTGCAGCACACGTGTGGAGATCCAAGAATAACCTCTAGGAGTTGGCTCTCTCCTTCTGCCCTGTGAGTCTCAGGGCTGTAGCCCATTTTTTAATTATGTTATTTGGGTTTTTTGGAAGTTAACTTCTTGAGTTCATAATATATTTTGGATATTAGCCCTCTATGGGATGTAGGGTTAGTAAAGATCTTTTACAATCTGTAGATTGCTAATTTGTACTATTGATGGTGTCTTTTGCCTTTCAGAAGCGTTTCAGTATCATGAGGTCCCACTCATCAATTCTTGATCTTAGAGCCTGAGTCATTGGTGTGGTTTAGGAAATATCCCCCTGTACCAGTTTGAGGTTTTTTCCCACTTTCTCTTCTATTAGATTCAGTGCATCTGGTTTTACATTGAGGTCTTTGATCCACTTGGACTATATGCAAGGTGATAAATATGGATCTATTTTTATTCTCCTACATACAGACTGTCAGTTAGACCAGCACCATTTATTGAAGTTGCTTTCCTTCCTCCACTGTATGTTGTTGGCTTCTTTGTCAAAGATCAAATGTCAATAGGTGTGTGGGTTTATTTCTGGGTCTTGGATTCTAGTCCATTGATAACCTGACTATTTCTGTACCAATACCATGTAGTTTTTATCACTATTGCTTTGTAGTACAGCTTGAGGTCAGAGATGGTGACCCACCCCCCTGAAGTTCTTTTATTGTTAAGACTTGTTTTGGCTATTCTGGATTTTTTATTTTTCCATATGAAGTCGAGAATTACTCTTTCCATGTCTGTGAAAATTGTGTTGAAATTTTGGTGGGTATTCCATTGATTCTTTTACTTGCTTGGTGTGAGTTACACTAAGATATTTGATATTATTTAGAGCTATGATGAGGGTGTTGTTTACCTAATTTCTTTCTCAGCCTGTTTATTATTTGTATAAAGGAAGGCTAATGCTGGCTAACAAGACCCTGCTCTGCCACATATGTGGTCAGCACCATGGGTCCCTCCATGAATATTCTTTGGCTGGTGATCCAGTCTCTGGGAGTATCAGGAGGTCAGGCCAGTGGACACTGTAGCTCCCTCCATGGGAGTACCAACTCCCTCAGCTCCTTCAGTCCCTGCTCCAACTCCTCCATCTGGGACCTCAGACTCAGCCCTACTGTTGCTGTGAAATGACTCTTGGGTACTCCGAACTTTTGGGCTAATATCCACTTATCAGTGAATACATACCGTGTTCATTCTTTTGTGACTGTGTTGCCTAGCTCAGGATGATATTTTCAAGTTCCATCCATTTGCCTAAGAATTTCATGAAGGCATTGTTTTTAATAGCTGAGTAGTATTCTATTGTGTAAATGTACCACATTTTCTGTATCCATTCCTCTGTTGAGGAACATCTAGGTTGTTTCCAGCTTCTGGCTATTATAAAAATGACTGCTATGAACATAGTGGAGCATGTGTCTTTACTACATGTTGGAGCATCTTCTGGGTATATGCCTAGGAGTGGTATAGCTGGGTCCTCAGGTAGTATTATGTTCATTTTTCTGAGGGTCCGCCAAACTGATTTCCAGAGAGGTTGATTCAGCTTGCATTCCCACCAGCAATAGAGGAGTGTTCCTCTTTCTCCACATCCTCGCCAACATCTGCTTTCACATGAGTTTTTGATCTTAGCCATTCTGACTGGTGTGAGGTGGAATCTCAGGGTTGTTTTGATTTGCATTTCCCTGATGACTAAGGATGTTGAACATGTCTTTAGGTGATTCTCAGCTATTCAAGTTTCCTCAGTTGAGAATTCTCTGTTTAGCTCTTTTCCCCATTTTTTGATAAGGTTATTTGGATCTCTGGAGTCTAACTTCTTGAGTTCTTTGTATATATCGGATATTACCCCTCTATCGGACGTAGAATTGGTAAAGATCTTTTCCCAATCTGTTGGTTGCCATTTTGTCCTACTTAAAGTGTCCTTTGCCTTACAGAAGCTTTGTAATTTCATGAGGTCCCATTTGTCAATTCTTAATCTTAGAGCATAAGCCATTGGTGTTCTGTTCAGGAACTTTTCCCCTGTGCCCATGTGTTCCAGACTTTTCCCTACTTTCTCTTCTGTTAGATTCAGTGTATCTGGTTTTATGTGGAGGTCCTTGATCCACTTGAACTTGAGTTTTGTACAGGGAGATAGGAATGGATCAATTCACAATCTTCTACATGTAGACCACCAGTTGAACCAACACCATTTGATGAAGATGCTGTCTTTTTTCCACTGGATGGTTTTAGCTCCTTTGTCAAAGATCAAGTGACCTTAAGTGTGTGGGTTCATTTCTGGGTCTTCAATTCTATTCTATTGATCTACCTGCCTGTCACTGTACCAATACCATGCAGTTTTTATCACTACTGCTCTGTAGTAAAGCTTGAGGTCAGGGAGGCTGATTCCCCCAGAACCTTTTATTGTTGAGAATAGTTTTTGCTATCCTGAGTTTTTTGTTATTCCATATGTTTTTGAGAATTGCTCTTTCTATGACGATGAAGAATTGAGTTGGAATTTTGATGGGGATGGCATTGAATCTGTAGATTGCTTTTGGCTGGATGGCCATTTTAACTATATTAATCCTGCCAATCCATGAGCATGGGAGATGTTTCCATCTTCTGGGGTCTTCTTCGATTTCTTTCTTCAGAGACTTGAAGTTCTTGTCATACAGATCTTTCATTTGTTTGGTTAGAGTCACACCAAGATACTTTATATTGTTTGTGACGATTGTGAAGGGTGTCATTTCCCTAATTTCTTTCTCAGCCTGTTTATCCCTCAAGAATAGGAAGGCTACTGATTTGCTTGAGTTAATTTTGTATCCTGCCACTTTGCTGAAAGTGTTTATCAGCTGTAGGAGATCTCTGGTGGAGTTTTTCAGGTCACTTAAATATACCATCATATCATCTGCAAATAATGATATTTTGATTTCTTCCTTTCCAATTTGTATCCCTTTGGCCTCCTTTTGTTGTATAATTGCTTTAGCTAGAACTTCAAGTACTATATTGAATAGATAGGGAGAGAGAGGACAGCCTTCCCTAGTCCCTGATTTTAGTGGGATTGCTTCTAGTTTCTCTCCATTTAGTTTGATATTGGCCACTGGTTTGCTGTATATTGCTTTTACTATGTTTAGATATGCTCCTTGAATTCCTGATCTTTCCAAGACTTTTATCATGAAGGGATGTTGAATTTTGTCTGCTTTTTCAGCATCTAATGAAATAACCATGTCAGGTTTTTTTGTTTGAGTTTGTTTATGTAGTGGATTACATTGATGGATTTCCGGGTATTGAACCATTCCTGCATCTCTGGGATGAAGCTTACTTGATCATGGTGAGTGATCGTTTTAATGTGTTCTTCAATTCTGTTTGTGAGAATTTTATTGAGTATTTTGCATTGATATTCATAAGGGAAATTGTTCTGAAGTTTTGTTTTATTTTTGGCTCTTTGTGAGGTTTTGGTATCTGTGTAACTATGGCCTCATAGAATGAATTGGATAGTATTTCTATTTTGTGGAATAGATTGAAGAGTATTGGTATTAGGTCTTCTTTGAAGGTCTGATAGAATTCTGCACTGAACCCATCTTGTCCTGGGCTATCTTTGGTTGGGAGATTTTTAATGACTGCTTCTATTTCTTTAGGGGTTATGGGACTGTTTAGATGGTTTATGTGATCCTGACTTAACTTTGATATTTGGTATCTGTCTAGAAACTTGTCCATTTCATCCAGATTTTCCAATTTTATTGCATATAGGCTTTTGTAGCAAGATCTGATGATTTTTTTAATTTCCTCAGAATCTGTTGTTATATTTCCCTTTTCATTTCTAATTTTGTTAATTTGCATCCTGTCTCTGTGCCCTCTGATTAGTCTGGCTAAGGGTTTATCTATCTTGTTGATTTTCTCAAAGAATCAGCTCCTGGTTTTATTGATTCTTTGTATAGTTCTTTTAGTTTTTACTTAGTTGATTTCAGCCCTTAATTTGATTATTTCCTGCCTTCTAGTCCTCTTGGATGTATTAGCTTCTTTTTGTTCTAGAGCTTTCAGGTATGCTGTTAAGCTGCTAGTATATGCTCTCTCCAGTTTCTTTTTGGAGGCACTCAGAGCTTTGAGTTTTCCTCTTAATACTGCTTTCATTGTGTCCCATAGGCTTGGGTATGTTGTATTTTCATTTTCATTAAGTTCTAGAAAGCCTTTAATTTCTTTCTTTATTTCTTCCTTGACCACGTTATCATTGAGCAGAGCATTGTTCAGCTTCCACGTGTATGTGGGCTTTCTGTTGTTGTTGTTGTTACCTTTGAAGACCAGCCTTATTCTGTAGTGATCTGATAGGAGGCATGGGATTATTTCAATCTTCTTATATCTGTTGAGGTTTGTTTTGTGACCAATTATATGATCAGTTTTGGAGAAGGTACCATGAGGTGCTGAGAAGAAGGTATATTCTTTTGATTTAGGATGAAATGTTCTACAGATATCTGTTAAATCCATTTGGTTTATAACACCTGATAGTTTCACTGTGTCTGTTTAGTTTGTGTTTCCAAGATCTGTCCATTGATGATAGTGGGTGTTGAAGTCTCCCACTATTATTGTGTGAGGTACAGTGTGTGTTTTGAGCTTTAGTAAAGTTTCTTTTATGAATGTGGGAGCCATTGCATTTGGAGCGTAGATGTTCAGAATTGAGAGTTCTTCTTGGTAGATTTTTCCTTTGATGAGTATGAAGTGTCCTTCCTTATCTTTTTCATGACTTTTAGTTGAAAGTCAATTTTATCCAATATTAGAATGGCTGCTTCAGCCTGTTTCTTGGGGCCATTTGCCTGGAAAATTGTTTTGCAGCCCTTTACTCTGAGGTAGTGTTTGTCTTTCACACGGAGGTGCGTTTCCTGAATGCAGCAAAATGCTGGGTCCTGCTTATGGATCCAGTCTGTCAGTCTATGTCTTTTTATTGGGGAATTGAGTCCATTGATGTTAAGAGATATTAAAGAATAGTGATTGTTGCTTACTGTTATTTTCAATGTTATTTTTATGTTTGTGTGGCTATCTTCTTTTGAGTTTGTTGAAAGATTACTTTCTTGCTTTTTCTTGGGTGTAGTTTCCCTCCTTGAGTTGGTGTTTTCCATCTATTATTCTTTATGGGGCTGGGTTTGTGGAAATATATTGTACAAATTTGGATTTGTTGTAGAATATTTTGGTTTCACCATCTACGATTACTGAGAGTTTTGCTGGGTAGAGCAGCCTGGGCTGGCATTTGTGTTCTCTTAAGGTCTATATGAGATCTGCCCAGGATCTTCTAGCTTTCATAGTCTCTGGTGAGAAGTCTGGTGTAATTCTGATAGGTCTGCCTTTATATGTTACTTGACCTTTTTCCCTTACCGCTTTTAATATTCCTTCCTTATTTTGTGTATTTGGTGTTTTGACTATAATGTGACAAGAGGAATTTCTTTTCTGGTCCAATCTATTTGGAGTTCTGTAGGCTTCTTGTATATTTATGTTTATCTCTTTCTTTAGGTTAGGGAATTTTTCTTCTATAATTTTGTTGAAGATATTTACTGGTCCTTTAAGTTGAGAATCTTCACTCTCTTCTATACCTATTATCCTCAAGTTCTGTCTTCTCATTGTATCCTGGATATCCTGGATGTTTTGGGTTAGGAGCTTTTTGCATTTTGTGTTTTCTTTGACTGTTGTGTCAATGGTTATCTATGGTATTTTCCACACCTGAAATTCTCTCTTCTATCTCTTGTAGTCTGTTGGTGATGCTTGCATCTATGACTCCTGATTTCTTTCCTAGGTTTTCTGACTCCAGGGTTGTCTCCCTTTGTGATTTCATTATTGTTTATATTCTGTTTTTAGTTCCTGGATGGTTTTGTTCATTTCCTTCATCTGTTTGATTCTGTTTTCCTGTAATTCTGCCCATTTGATTGTGTTTTCCTGTAATTCTTTAAGGGATTTTTGTGTTTCTTCTTTAAGGGCTTCTAGTTGTTTCCCTGTGTTCTCTTATAATTCTTTAAGGAAGTTATTTATTTTCTTCTTCAAATCTTCTATCATCCTCATGAGATGTGATTTTAACTCTGAGTCTTCCTTTTCTGGTGTGTTGGGGTATCCAGGGCTTGCTGTGGTGGGAGAGCTGGGTTCTGATGATGCCAAGTAAGCTTGGTTTCTGTTCCTTGTATTCTTGCCCTTACCTTTTGCCATCTGGTTATCTCTGGTTTTAGCTGGTCTTACTCTCTCTGACTGTGGCTTGTCTTTCCTGCAAGCCTAGGTGTCAATACTCCTTGAAGACCAGTTCTCTCTGAGAGGAATTTGGGTTTGGAGAGCCGTGGTGCAGGGTCAGCTCTGGAGTGCAGACAGAAACAGGAAGGATCTAATCCCCAGCTGTCCCTATTTCCTGTGTCCTGATGGCTCTGAAAGGGTCCCTCTTGGTCCAATGAATTTGAAAAGATGTGATGGTCTTGCCTGTACTTGAAGGTGTGTCAGCACTCCTGGTATACCAGCTCTTTCTTGGCACTATTTGAATATGGAGCCCTGTGTCACAGGATCTGCTCTCCAGCCACCAAAAGAAACCAGCAGCCCACTCCTTAGTCCCTGTCTCCTGGGTATTCCAGGTGGGTCCCTCTGAACAGACAGGCTTGCCCACACTCCTAGGAGGCTATTTTTCTCCCAGCACTATTTGACTATGGAGCCCTGTGGCCCAGGCAGAGGTCTCCCACCACAGATGGAAACCAGAAGGCTCCTTCCTCCCTGCTGTTCCTCAGTCCCTGTGTCCCAAGGATTCCGGGTGAGTCCCACTGAGCAGTGTTAGTCCTCTTACTCCTTCTCAAGAGCTTTTCCACACTCCTGGGAGGCTATCTTTCTCCTGGTGATATTTGGCTATGGAGCCCTACTGGCTCAGGCAGAGGTCTCCCGCCACAAATGGAAACCCACGTCCATTGATCTTAAGGGTTTTTTTATTTTATTCTGCTTACTTTTCATTACCCCAGTCTCTATATGTCTCACCTCTTTATCATACTCCTCTGTCTTACAGTCTGGAAAATTATTGGACTTGTGTGTAGAATATTAGAATTGAACGTTAGAGTGATTAGCCACCACCATTTGTTCCATTTCCTCACGTTATAAATGTTAAAGTAAAGAATACATTTTAAAAGAGCTTGATGGAACTTTTCACAGAGGCTGAAGGGAAACAGCTATAAAGTCACCAGGGAGAGTAAGACTCAAGGAACCTTGATGCTGAACACTACACCAGTGCCCTTTCGTGTATTTGAATTGGTGCTCATATTTCACTCTCTCAGGTTTTCCTGAAGGCCTAAAGCTGTATATCCTGTATCCCCCCTCCCTGTGAAGAGTCATGTTCATGTGGCATGATGAAGCCATTTCTAATTCCTTTCCTAACTTCTCCCACTACCATACTTTCCCTGGCTCTGGCCCTATGAAATGTGAATTTCAAATCACTTTAATTATGGACAAGGGAAAGCTCCGTATTAAACAGTATTCTCTTGTCTAGAATCTCACTCTCAGAGGCTCTAGATCAGAATCTATATACAAGCCTGCAGTCCTCAGTACACTTCTGTAGATGCTTGGGTTTTTTTCCTTAAATTACTAACACATAATCATCTTGATGTTTTTATGGTGTAAGGCAAGAGCTTTATCTGGTTTTCCTTGGATGAATAGCAATTTGTTCTATTCCTTTCTTTTGAATTGAAAATATATTTTCTATATTAAATTACTATGTATATTGGGATCAATTTCTGAAATTTGTTTCATTCACTATACAATTTGTCTATTGCTCTGCCTATATAATACTTTTTAATATTTATTTTTATATGTCTATGTGAGTGTGCACATGTGCACATGCCATACATGTGCAGATGCCCACAGAGGCAAGAAGATAAGCTATTGTTACAAACTGATGTGAGCTGCCTGAAGTAGGTGCTGGAAAACAAATTTAGGCCCTCCATAAGAACAGCAAGTGCTATGAGCCATCTCTCCAGTCTCAATATAGACCGTGCTCTATTGATGATTGTGAACTAATGGTCAGTTTTGGCATCTCATCTGAAAAGGCCAACTACCTATGTATATTTTTTTTAATCACTGCAATGTCTATTTGGTTGATATTAATTGTGCAAAATATATACTGATTTTCTCATGAATCATGTACCAGAGATTGATTTCTCAGGGAAATGTGATTGGTCTGATGTTTATTCTGTGTAAGTTACATTATGGCTTAGGCTAGAGAGATGCCTCAGAGGTTAAGAGCACTGACTGCTCTTCCAGAGGTCCTGAGTTCAATTCCCACCAACCACATGGTGGCTCACAACCATCTGTAAAGGGATCTGATGCCCACTTCTGGTGTATCTGAGGACAGTGGCAGTGTACTCACATACATAAGATAAATAAATAAAAATAAAAAATCATTATGGCTCTTTCTCAAAAAAGTAAATAGAAAATTTGATGTGTATGGCTAAGTATCTAACATGGTTAATAAAGATTAGAAATAAGTCTATTAATTGGCACTTCCTTCATGGGGTGATGAAGTTATGATAACTTCTCATCGCTTGTATCTGTGGAGATGTGGGAGGCAGAGACAGGCACAACACCTGGAAGCTCACAGGTCAGCTAGCCTCAGGTATGCAGAAATGAGAGACCCTTGGAGGGAGAAGGAGAGAACCAACTCCCAAGAGTTGTCTCTAACTAACCCATGGGCTGTGGTCGACACCACACACACACACACGCCACGCTATACTAGCAAATAATTTTTAATACAAAAACAGAACAGAGCTCCCATAGCATCCATTATACCATTCCTGGTTATATCCCCGAAGGACCTTTAGTCAGCCTACAGCAAGGATATTTGCATATCCATGAGTTTGTGGCACTAGTCACAATAACTAATATATGGGTACAATCTGTTGTCCACCAACAGGTGAATGAATAATGAAAATTCTATATATATTTGTAGTTATATATACTTATATATATATATATATTAGCAATGTATTATTCAACCATAAAAAAAGTCATCCTATCATTTACAGCAAACTGGATGGAGCTTCAGGACATGGTAAATAAATAAGCTAGACACAAGAAAGACAGGTTCCCCTTCTGCCATATCCATAAAGTAAAGACAATACCATGTTGACCTGAAAATAGAAGACTGGCTACTAGATATGTCATGGGAGAGGAGACTGATATTCCAGGGCAAATCATACATTTTTAACTATGTTTGTTACAGATATTAATCCCTACTTTTGTGAGACAGGATCTCATGTAGCCTTGAGCTCACTGTGTGGCTGACAATGATCCTTTTGCCTTACCCTCCCAGGTATCGGGATTACAACTGTGTACTGCCATGCCCAGAAATATCATACATAGTGATGAACAAGGAGCTGAACTTCTAGGAGTATATGTTCTCACTGATTAAAATACAATAATTTGCAGCTAACACCAGAAATAGATGTCACCTGAAAGAAGATATCAAATGGGAGGCATTGTTTTGAGTTTCTAAGGAAGCTCCTCACACAAAAAGATCAGAAACTGAAAATTACCTGTTCTATCAAAGTGTGTGTTTTAGTCCTGCATTAAGATTTCAGATGTCGCCAGGCAGTGGTGGCGCATGCCTTTAATCCCAGCACTTGGGAGGCAGAGGCAGGCTGATTTCTGAGTTCGAGGCCAGTCTGGTCTACAGAGTGAGTTCCAGGACATCCAGAGGGCTACACAGAGAAACCCTGTCTTGAAGAAAAAAAAAAGTTCAGGTGTGTTTGAAGAAATCTATTCCATTGGTGTAGGTTGAGCAATGAGGTATTTAAAAACTGAATTACTGAATCCATTAGAAGAGGTTTATACAGAAGGAATTAATAATAAGAACACAAGTTCACAGGGTTGAAGATATGATTCATAGGTTAAAAGCACTGACTGCTCTTCCAGAGGTCCTGAGTTCAATTCCTAGCAACCACGTGGTGGCTCACAACCATCTGTAATGGGATCTGATGCCCTCTTCTGCTCTGTCTGAAGACAGCGACAGTGTATTCACATACATAAAATAAATAAATAAATATTTTAAAAAGACACAAGTTCACTTCAAAGTATAACCTGATGGTGTCTGAGGTGAACATGAAATTGGTTACACTTAACTGTTATATTTGGCAATAGTAACTTTTCAAAATCATTATTTGCTGTTTGGCAAAATCTGTCTTCAGAATTTTAAGAGATCGGAGTTGATTTCTGTTTTCCAAGTGTTATAAATTTCTTAGCACATTCATCACTGACCAGGAGGAGTCTTTGTTAGTGAGAGTCTATCTGTGCCCTGAAAAGAGCTGGGAAGCATCTTTGCGCTATGCACTTAATGCCTACTGCTATGACAACCAAAGATACATGAAATCATACCAAATGTCCACTAGGGGGCAGTCACTGCCAGCAGGCAAGCACTGTTGTACAGTCAAAGCTATTTCAGGGACCAGATGGGAAAGCAGTACATGCTAAATACATTCAGGTTATGAAGTAGAGGTATACTTATTTTAATTCATACCTTGGTTAATTTATTTTTAAGTTTTCTATAGGTTAAGCATAAAGAGAGCTTCATACTTAAATACAACATAATAATAAATAAATTTCTTATAAAACTAAACTATAAGTAAATTAACATTTTTTCTTGGAATGAAGGATATATTTCAAGCATTTTTCCCAGCACGCAGGAGGCCATGTATTTGATTCCTAACATGGCAAGAGAAAAATTTTAAAAGCCTTAGCTTGAGATCTTTCTAGAGCCACAAAGTTTACTTATGTGATAGACATATTTAGAGTATTACTCTTCCCCATGCTGACATAAATGCATACCTCTTTGCTACTAGTTTCGATAAAATACTAGAGCTAAGATCAATTTTCAGAGTTTTTCCACTTCCCTTAGTATAATTTCATAATTTATAATTAGAAAATTATATCAAACAGTAAAATCCTCAAAGCATGGTGGCACACATATGAAATCACAGAACTTGGGAGGTTTAGGCATGAGGGTGTCTGTGAGTTTGAGACCATCCTAGGCTGGGGAAAGTACAAGGGGAGGCCAGGCATGGTGGCATTCAACCTTATTCCCAGCTCTTGGGAGGCAGAGCAGGCTGATCTCTTTTTTTACCCAAGAACCATGACTGCTTTCAGTTAATAAGCATTATGCAAAAATAACACACAGCATATAGTAAAAATGACAAGTATCCAATGCTGAATTAAGTATTCCTCATTGTTTTCACGATCTTTAAAGCCAGAGTTCCACTGAAAGAATTGACAGACAAAACAAAACAAAAAGTCCTACTGAAGGCATTTCACGGTTCATCTTTTCCCAAAAAATAAGAACAACAGAGATCTGTAATCATAATAATACCAGGCACGCACATGCACACATAAACAAACACATAAATTTGTGTACTCACACATAAAACAATAAATAAACAATATAAGGATCACCTAACCAGTTTACTTACAATAGACCCAATTTTCCTATGTCTAGATCTCTGTAGCCATTTATTTATGTAACCCTGGCTTTAATTGAGCTGTACACACAAAGGCATCTAAGAATTTAAGGAGTGGCAAATCAGGAAGTACAGAGTCATGCTTCCTAAATTCAGCAAGAAAAAAAAATTGCTTCAGACTGGAATACATTAAAATAAAGACATTTGCTTTTGTCTGCTGTACACAGCCTCTCAACTAATAATACATTCTGGATGTATTACTGATGTGTCTTGGGTTGCTGAGTTTTGTACTTATGCCATTAATAGAAGAGGCTTTTATTTTAATTTTCGCTGGTTTTACATATTATTTATTACATCACAGTCCTAATGACATGGCTACTACACTTTTCTTTCTTTTCTTGGTTACCATCCCATTCCTAATGACTTACTTTCTTTAATTCGCTATTTTTCACACCAACACTCTCCATTTTCTCCCTACGGGTCCTCAGCACCAACTATAATTAAACTACTAGGATTGTTTTCTCCACTCTCTGCTCATGTGTTTCACTGAAAATACATCAGATAGTTTTTATCTTTCTGGAAATACTACTAATTTTATGTATAGTGTTGGGGTCCAGGAGTTGCCCCCAAACCACATAAACAGGGATGGTTTACTGAATGCAAACCCTAAGGCTGACTGATCAGGGCCATAGCTCAGAATTTGGGAGCTGAGGCTACGATCCCTAACATTTTTCTATGCCTTACGCTGGTGCTGGATGTACTGCCTGGTGGTTGGCACTGACTCAAGCCATTTTAAGCATTACAGTTCATATTGACCTTTAATTTGATGGGTCCTACATGAAGCTTTGTGGAATTTAGACTCCCACTTTTTCCATTTCCCTTCCAAAGCACGGCTTCCCTGAAGAGCACCTCCTTTCGTTATCCTTCCACCTGGCTCTCTCTGTGCACCTCACCCTGCAGCCCTGGGTTTTTGTCTCCCAGACCAGGAGAAAAGAAGCTCCAGGAGGGAAGAAACCATGAATACTCATCATCCAGCACAGAAGTGGGAACATAATAGAAGCTGAAGTGGTCTTCACTGAGTGGATAATAAGTTAGTAAAACCATCCAAGCTAGAAATTGTGGTTCTATAATATTTCAGAATGATGGGGTTCCAACAGAGGAAGTTAGCAGAATATATTTTACATGAGTAGTCAGTTCAGATTTGCTCTCCTCATTTCTTGTTTATAACTGGTTAGTTTCTGCTTTTTTAGAACACACTGCCTGATTTATAGCCTTGTGTTTGTTTGGTCTACAAGGCTGTTTCTACAGGCAAGAACAAATCAAATCTAGTAGATATTTACTGACAAACCAATCTGAATCCAGACCTAAATCTCCAAATACCCAGAACTATACTCCTGTGCACTCCTGACTCATGGCCTAACTCTCACAGGATGGTTCTTAATCTTAAATACCAGCCTTTGTTGTCAGCAGAATATTTTCAACTACTGTTCTCAACTGTCTCAATAACCCCTTCTAGTCTTCTCAGTGATTTCAAATTTTGTAGTGCTAATGACCAATGTTGACCATGGACCAGCAAGATGGCTGAGCAGGTTAAGTAAGATACTTGCCACCAAGCAGGATGACTTGAGTTTGATGACCAGGACCAACATAGTAGAAGCAGAAAAACAATGTCTGTGAGTTGTCCTCTGATGTCTACATGTGCACCTATAGTGGCTGGTTTTGTGTGTCACCTTGACACAAGCTGGAGTTATCACAGAGAAAAGAGTTTCAGTTGAGAAAACACCTCCATGAGATCCAGGTACAAGGCATTTTCTCAATTAGTGATCAAGGAGGAAGGGCCCCTTGTGGGTGGTACCATCCCTGGGCTGGTAATCTTGGGCTCTATAAGAGAGCAAGCTGAGCAAGCCAAGAGAAGCAAGCTAGTAAGGAACATCCCTCCATGGCTTCTGCATCAGCTCTTGCTTCCTGACCTGCTTGAGTTCCAGTTCTGACTTCCTTTAGTGGTGAACAGCAGTGTGGAAGTGTAAGCTCAATAAACCCTTTCCTCCCCAACTTGCTTCTTGGTCATGATGTTTGTGCAGGAATAGAAACCCTGACTAAAACAGCACCACAATATGTGCACTTGTGCACACACAGAGAGACACACAGACACACACACACACATAAATAAGCAAATGTATTTTTGGAAACAAAGAAAATCCAAACAGAAATGCAGCTTTTCTTCTCACCCACCTGTTTTCAAGCAAACCAGAAATGACACTGTCCAGAAAGCTTACCCCTGCCATGTGGTTCTATTTGAGGTGACACAAAAGAAGAAAACATATATTTAGTAATACAGATGGTAGCAAAAGAAAAAATGGTGATGTGTGTGTGTGTGTGTGTGTGTGAGAGAGAGAGAGAGAGAGAGAGAGAGAGAGAGAGAGAGAGAGAGAGAAGCCAATGTGGCCTCAATCCATGCAGAATGCCTCTTAGACTGATTTCCCACAGCTACATAAGAGAAAGCAGCTAATAAGCCACCAAGGGGAAGTGATCATCCCTCATGAATACAATAGCTTTACTGTGTTGTTTTCTACCTTGGGAATTATGGCAAAAATGAAGTTATGAGATTCATTAAAAATACTTTTCGATTATTAAAAAAGTACTTTTTTTAGTCAAGATTTTACTAAGTAGACTGACCTCAGATTTTGTAGTCTTCCTGCTTTGACTTTTTAAGTGCTAACATCACAAACCATCACACTCAGCTGCTAATTTCACACTCTTGAATGAAATCATCTGGACTACAGAAAATGAAATCATAAACTCTGCAAGTAAATGAACGAAGCTAGTACATTGAATGAGGTAACCCAGACCCAAGAAGGCAAATGTTAAGCACGCCTCTCTCAGTGGAGGCTCCTGGCTCTGAACCTTCAGATGTGAGGACATAACCTGGAGTAATTTCAGAAACCAGGAAAGTAAAAAGGGGCCATTGCCAGGGTTCGAGTTTATGTAAGCAATAGAGAGGGGAATAGCAAGGTACAAATGATCTGACCAGGGGAACTGGGAAAATGGGAGGGAGGCTCTAATTAGGGAGGAGGGGAGAGAAATACAGAAGAAAGAGGGCAAAAGGTAAAATAAGAGTAAAGATCTAGAACATTGTAAGGAATCTATTAAGTATCTACCCCACCTGTATTGGTGGTATAGTGGTGAGCATAGCTGCCTTCCAAGCAGTTGACCCGGGTTCAATTCCTGGCCAACACAAGGATGAACTCTGCCAGGCAGTGGTGGCGCACGCCTTTAATCCCAGCACTCTGGAGGCAGAGGTAGGCGGATTTCTGAGTTCCAGGCCAGCCTGGTCTACAGAGTGAGTTCCAGGACAGCCAGGGCTACACAGAGAAACTCTGTCTCAAAAAACAAAAAACAAAACAAACAAACAAAAAAAGTATCTACCCCAAAGTGCCTATAGTATACATAATCTCTGTATAAATGTACGTGTACAGTTTAAATGTAATTTTCCCATCGGCACTAACAATCCTCCTTTGAAGAGCCAAAGAACATCTTTTAAAAAAATTCCAACACCAGGCATGAGAAACCCCTCTTTTGAGTTGTTGGTAAGGGTAGTCTGAGAGACTCCCAAATAGTACAAGCTACTACTATCATCCTTGGTTGCTCCACAGGTGTAGAAGTAAGTCTCTATTGCTGGAGGCACCATGCACTTCAGGCACAGGACCCAGAAGACCCTGAGCTGGAACTGACCTCAGAGCCTCCCCGCTGAGGACTAGTTTTTTGTGCAGCTTTTGTACTAAAGCTAGTATTGAGCTACATTTGAATTTCACGTTCTTAGCAGAACAGTTGCCTGAGCACACACACTATAGGACATCTATTATTATTATTATTATTATTATTATTATTATTATTATTATTATTATTATTATTCCTAATCTTCTGGTTCATATTTCTTTGCACCTGTTGGCACACTAGGATCCTTCTTTCCTGCCTCCCTCTCAACTGTGGCATGGTATATAACAATATCCCTTCCATACTTCTTCAGTTTAACTGCCTTATGTTCCCATGGTTACTTATCTTTGGCTGACTGTTCAGAGCACATCTCACCTTATTATTCTCAATCTCTCCAATTTAGGTGTGGTGTCTAGAGCATCAGGAAGAGGGCAGGCAGTGGTTTGGGGGTAACGCTGAGGTCTTTTTCTTTTTTTCTTCTCACCTCTGGGAGGAACATAATTCTCCCCATCATAATGAGCTTTGTCACGCTGAGCCATATTTGAACGTTTCCTTTGCAGACATATTCTCTATTGCTCAGAACATTTCTTTGAAAATGCATCAAAAGTTACCAAAGAGTCAGCTTATTCCATCTTCTGCTCTCCCAAACAAGTGTGCAGGAAAACTGCATATGAGAACATTTTCCCCCTCCCCATTGGCTTGTAAGGGTCTCCTTTGTCCATGTGGATGGAGCAGCATCTACTTGCTGGCAAAATCTCTTCTCTGAGTACAACCAAGACATTTCCTTCCCCAAGCAAGCTAGATAAATGGTTTTGAAACACAACTTTAAATTGGGCCATAACTTTGTTACGATTTGTGTATAATAGCTACTGATTTTTTTATGTAAATTATGTGCCCTGCTGTTTTCCCGAAAGTGTTCTTTCTCAACGTTTTCAGATAGAATTTTTGAGATCTCTAATGTATAATGACATGTTATCTGCAAATAGGGATAATTTCCTTTATTTTCCAATCCTTGGGGATTTTTTTTCTAGTTTTTTCTATATTATTAATATTAACCTTTTCCAATTTGTTTTTAATTTTCCTTTCCTTTCTTGTCTTATTGCTCTAGCTAGTGCTTCAGGCACTATATTGAGAAAGAGTGAAGACAGTAGACAGCGCAGTCTCATTCCTGATTTTAGTAGGATTGCTTCATGTTTTCCTCCATTTAGGATGATGTTGGCTGTAGAATTTTCATATAGTCTTTACTATTTTGAGGCACACTCTTTCCAGTCCTACTATCTGTAAGACTTTTATTGTGAAATCGTATTAGATTTTGTTAAAGGCTTTTTTCTGGAATTGTTGAGAGGATAATATGACCTTCATCTTTAAGACCACGTATATAATTTATCACTTTTATTGACTGATGTGTATTGAAACATCACTACACCTCAGAGGTTAGACAATTTGATGGAGGTATATATATATATATATACACACACACAATGTATGTATATAACACATATATATGTGTGTGTGATATATGTATATATAAGCATATATACATATATGTGTATAAATAAATTATATATATATATTATATATATATAAATATATATATATATAATATATATATATATGCCGGTATTCATCAAAGGTATTTTATAAAGGATTTTTCTACTTAGGTACATCTGGGATATTTGCATACAGTTTTCTTTTTTGTTGTTATTGTGTCTTTAACTTCTTTGATACTAAGAGAAATACTGGCTTTGTAAAGAATTTTGGAAGTTTTCCCCGTTTCTATTTTTCAAATAATTTTGAAAGGTACTTGTTGTTGATCTTCTTTGAAAGTAGAATTCTCTATGACTCCATCATGGTCTTTGCTTTTGTTTTTAGTCAGATGGCTTTTTGTTACTCTTTTCATCTCCTTACTTGTTATGGGTATGTTTAAGTTATGGATATCTCCTTGGTTTAACTGATGGTTTAGACAAATTGAGAAATTCATTCATTTCTTTTAGATTTTTCTAACTCAATAAAGTAGGTTTGTGCAATATTCTTTTAAAATATTCTGGATTTCTTTAATATCTGTTGTAATGTTTCCTGGTTTATCTCTGGCTCTGCTGATTTGGGTTCTCTGCTTCTTTCTTTTGGCTAATTCAACAAAGCATCTGTTGATCTCATTTATCTTCTCAAAGAATGAGAGCTTAGATCCACTGATTCTGTACACCATTGATTTGTTTCTATTTTGTTAATTTCTGTTCTGATTTTGTGTATTTGCTTGAGATTTGTTTTAAGCTTTATTGCAAGATAAGCTACATAGAAAAATTTCAATTATCAGGATTTGTTAAGATTTTAAGACTTGACATCCTCCTCCAAAGGTAACTGCTCAGCCATGTTTATTGTCACTATAGCTAAGAAATGAAAGCAATTTGAATATTATTGAACTGATGAGTAGATAAAGAACGCATGATACATATGCACAAGAGAATTCTAGTCCTATGTAAAGAAAAACAAAACCATAAAATTTGCATTGTTTAGACCATACAGGAAAACACTATACTGAGTGAAGAACTCGGACCCAGAAAGACAAATGCCTTATGTACTTTTATATCTGTGGATCCTAACTCCAAATTTTTTATGTGAGAATATAACCCGGAGTAACTTCAGAAACCAGGAAAATATAAAGCGACCAGGGGTTCTATGGAGGGAGATACCAGGACACAGGTGTAACAAGAGGAGAAATGGAGAACTGGAGGGACTTTAATTGGCAGGGGAGAGGAAGGGAACGGATGAGTAATATTGAGATTGTTTGAAAGGCCATAGGCAGACATTATTTTGTATTTGCTTTAAAATACATATGTAACATGTAAGTCTGTATATACATATATATAGTTTAAATTAAGTTATGTCATTTAAGATGATAATGCTCCCAACAAAGCCATAGACTATCTAACAAAACTCCTTGTGCACACAAAATTAGTACTAGACATGGGAACCTTAAAGTTGTTGGTTAGAGAAGTTCAAGAAACTCTCAAAACAGTATAGGTATTTTTTGTTCACCTTCCAAATCCTGAAGGTAATACTCTAGTGCTGAAGACACTATACACTTCAGACCTGGAGTACTTGGAAGAATTGAGCTGAAAACTCACCAGAAATCCTCCTCCCTGAGAACTAGTCCTGAAGCATCTCACGATGCTATATGAGTCACTGAGGGAAAAATAAATAAATTAACAGTCCTACCTATTTGTGACATATATGAATCACAACCATAAACAGCATGGCAAGATATGCCATTTAGTGGCATTTAGATCTTGGAGGTAAACATTCAGAACTAAGGCCCACTCAGTAGTAGGGAATTAATGCTGATACTGTAAACCCAGGCCACTACTCATGACTGGTAAGGTCATGGACCCTAGAAGAGAACCTACTGTTGTCATTTTCCTAAACAAGTATAATTTCCAACTGTATTATAAAGGCCTAGGCTTACATCCAAAGATGTAGCTCAGCCCCTATTAAAGAAGCTCTTTTTGCAGAAGACATAGATTATTACAGAATGCCACAACTTGTCAAAATGCAAAGAATGACTGACAATGGAATGTCCATGACCAATTGATTCATCTACAACAGAACTCCTGCACCTAAGACTCAGGAAATATCACAGAAGAGGGAACAGAAAAATTGTGAAAGCCAGAGTGCCAAAAGGATTGCTATGATATAATGTCCTCTATATATGTCAGGGAGCTGTCTATACCTATGACATCTTAACAATATGGCTAATATCTGACCAAAGACAACACTAGTCAACACCCCAGTATGGGTAGAGGAAATCTCACAAGACTCTACCCCTAGCTACAGGCAAATTAATGACTGCTAAGAGAGGAAGAACCAGTCTTTTCTGAGTATAAACTCCCAGATAGGCTAATCCAATCGCTAAATACATCTCTAAACACATAAGCATATGAGCAACTCTAAATAGACTCAGTAGGCTGTACTTACACACACACACACACACACACACACACATATACATATACATATACATATATATGTCATGGACTTAAAAAGAGGAGGAAGGACATGGGGAAAGTAGCTGGGAAGATAGTTGAATGGAAATTATATGTAAATATGATATTCATGTGTGAAATTTCCAAAAAATAAAATAAATGTTGAAAAACAAGAAAGCTTTCCCTGAGAAATTCATTTAATCTGAGACCAGACTTGAATACTCAAAGATGAGGAAGAATTTTTAAATAAGAACTATGAATAAAGACATAAAAATTATAAAAAAGGATCCTGATCAAACTGAACAGTTGCATACAGAAGAATGAAAATAGATCCATACATATCACCCTACACAAAACTCAACTCCAAATGAATGAAGGGCCTGAACACAAGACCAGATACCCTGAACCTGATAGAAAAGAAAGTGGGGAATAGGCTTGAACTAGTTGGCACAGGAAAGAACTTTCTGAACAGAACACTGATACCATAGGCATTAGACCAACATTTAATAAATGGGACCTCCTGAAACTAGAAAGCTGTGTACACCAAAGGGCACCATTGTCCCAGTGAAGTGATAACCTTCAAAATAGAAAAAATATTTTTACCAATTATACATCTGAGAAAGGAGTTAGCATCCAGAATATAGAAAGAACAAAAAGCAAAAACAAAAAACATCACTAACATGTGAACGTGCACGCGCACACTCACACACACACACCAATCAGTACGCAAATCTAAACAGAGAGTTCTCAAAATTTTAAACACAAATGGCTAAGAAATACTTGAACATTCTTAGCCATCAGGGAATTGAGATTTCATCTTACACTGGCCAGAGTAGCAACAATCAATAAAACAAAGGACAGCACAAGATGGTAAGGATGTAGGGGAAGGGGAACACTTCTTCATCGCTGGTGAGAGTGTGAACTTAGACGGCCATTATGGAAATCAATGTAGTAGTTCCTCGAGAAGCTGGGAATAGCTCTACCTCGCGATACAGCTATATCGCTCTTGGGCCTGTACCCACAGGACTCTGCATCTTACTCCACAGACACTTGCTCATCTATGTTCATTGCTGTTCTACTCATAATAGCCAGAAACTGAGAATATTCTAGATGTCCATCATCTGATGAATGGACAATGCAATGTGGTACATTTACACAATGGAATATTATTCAGCTGCTAACAAAAATGAAATGATAAATATGCATTTAAATGGATAGAACTGAAAAAAAAAACATCCTGGGTGAGATAACCAACACAAAGACAAAAATTATGTGTTTTCTCTTCTATGAGCATGTGAGCTTTTAGGCCTTCAATATCCATGCTACAATCCATATAACCACAGAGGTTAAGTACCTAGTAAGTGACCAGGTGGAGGAAAGAATCTCCCAAAGAAGTGGAAACAGTGCATAGTGTATAGAGAGGTAAAGAGGAAGCTAGAGCATGAGGATTAAATAAAGAGTGGGTGAGTGAGAAAGGTAAAGAAGGAATACAGGAAGAAACAGCTAACAGTAAAGGCTATTTGAGAAAACGCATGGAAACCTACTGTAGAAGATTCCTAAAATAAATATGTATTTTCATATATATGTATACATATATAATATATATTTATATATTATATAATGAAAATATGCATTTATTCTTATATACTTATATATTGTAAAACATATTTATCATAAATAAGATTATATATATGAGGTCTAAACGGAGGCACCATGTAATATGAAAGAGAATTCCCCAACAAAATATTTTATGCCATCAAGTAAAACCTCCAGCACCAGGAATGAGTTTTATTGGTCAAAGGGGTTCCACAGACTGCCTCCAAACATCTGAGGCTATTTTAAAGGCTACTGGTTGCTCTCCACAAGACAATTTGTAAGCCTCTATTGCTGAAGACTGCAATTATATATATGTGTGTGTGTGTGTGTGTGTGTGTGTGTGTGTATATATATATATATATATATATATATATATGTAATAAGACACAAATAGTCAAGCTGGTGCTTCACTAGATGCTTTATCCCTATTGACTAATATTCATGGTACTGGAAGGTACTCTATACTCCACTGAAGGAAGAAGGTGATCATCAATATCCCACAGCTATAAGCCCTATGACCTACAACACAGCCTTGCCTGCAAGATATGCTGGTGTAATCATGGCATAAATGCTCTGACAATGTTGAGACTGCTATAGACTATGGGACTTTGGGAGTTGAATGAAATGTATTTTGCCTTATGCTATGGCTAGGTATGGCCTCCATAAACCCATGTGTTTAAACAAACCTATGGGAGACAGGAAGTGAATTGTGGTGATTTGAATATGCTTGACCTAGGGAGTGACACTATTGAGGGGTGTGCCCTTGTTGAAGTAGGTGTGGCCTTATCGGAGGAAGTGTGTCACTACGAGGATGGGCTTTTAGACCTTCCTCCTAGCCTCCTGTTTGCCTTTGGATCAAGATGTAGAACTTTCAGCTTCTCCAGCCCCACATCTTCCGGGACACTGCCATGATCCAGCCTTGATGATAATGAACTAAGCCTCTGAACTTGTAAACCAGCCTTAATTAACTGTTGTCCTTTATAAGAGTTGTCTTGGCCATGGTGTCTCTTCACAGCAATAGAAACCCTAAGACCGACCACTTCTTTTTATTGGATTTAAGACCCACTCTGTTAGTTGGAACCCTTGCCTGACATTGCTAACATGGCCAAGAACTTGGGACTATTTAGGTCATTAGCCTAGGGAAAAACCTAATACTATTATTCTGCTAAAGGAACATAGCAATAAAATGATCCCTAATGATTTACTGATCAGCTCCTCACTCAACTCTCATGAGAGAATCCTCTTATTGCATCAGAAGGAAATTAACACAGAGATCCACAACTGGACAACGTACAGTGAGTGAGAGACTTTGAAGCACTCATTCCTAAGTGGTATTTCTTCACCAAACCTCTAACCTCAGGGCTTAGAGATCTATGGAGAAGAGAGATTGAAAGATTGTGAGAGCCAGAGGGGATGGGTGACTCCTAGGAAACAGTGTTTCCCAGACACAACAGGATTGATGCACATATGACCTCAGACAAGACCTGCACAGTTCTGAGCCAGATAGGAACCCACCACTGACAAGAGCTAGCCGACTTAGAGGCCCACCCCTAACAAAGAAGGCATTTGCTGCTGATAGCCAAAGAGAAAATCAGTTTTCTCCAGTGGAGTGTCACTGGGTACATCAACAACACTCTAGGGCAGTCTTTATGCACAGGAGTGTTGCCAAACACAAAGTGAACTGTGTGTTTTGTTTTGTGGACTTTAATTTCATTTTTGGTTCGCTCCCCTCCCTTTTTGTCTTATTGGTCTTTTGTGGTTCTTATGGTGGTTCCTTAAAACAGGGAGAACATAAAGTTAAGTGGGTGGCAGGGTGGGTACGTTCTAAGAGAAGGTAGGGGAAACATAATCAGAATATATTATCTAAAAAACAGTAGCTGAGTGGTGGTGATACGCACAGTAGGTCCCTGCACTCAAGAGGCAGAGGCCAGTAAATCTCTGAGTTTCAGGACAGCCTGATCTACAAGTGAGTTCCAGGACATCCAGGGCTTCACAGAAAACCCCTGTCTTGTGGGGTGGGGGGCTGGGGGGGGGGGAATAATATAGGTGTTACACAAAGGCCAAATGAAAGTAGCTTAGCAAGGCACTTTGCCAGGTCGAGTGCATGGCTTTAATCCCGCACTCAAGAGGCAGAGGCAAGCAGATCTGTGAGTTCAAGGTCATCATGCTCTACTGAGCCAGTTCTAGGAAAACTAAGGCTACATAAAAAACAGTCTGTCTCAAGAAACAAACCAAAACAACAACAACAAAAAACGGAAAGGGAAGGAAGGAAGAAAATTGTAAATCAAAAGATACATATATTAAAGGTGTTAACCGTTTTATTGAACGCAATCAAATCAAGTGTTTATGAGTACCTTTTATGTGCTCAATCTTGTTCAGAGTACTTGGGACATATCAGAAATTAAAGCAAGGGGCCTACCCTTGTGGAGCATAGAGACTATGATGTATTACCACTTCACCTATGCTGCTTGTAACCTTGGGCAAGTCACTGCATCTCTCTACCCTGGCATCAGCTGCCCAATGGGGTAGCAAGCAGGGTGGGTTCAGCGTGGACACTGAGCCTGGTGAACTGTAGATGCTGTATCTACCACTCAGACAGCAGAGAGGGCTGGAGGTTCATGTTTAAGGATCAAGTACAGTGGGGAGAAGGGGGTCGGAGGGAGTAGAGTAGCACTGGCTAGCTGGCTACACAAGCAGCTGCTGCTGCTGCTGCTGCTGCTGCTGCTGCTGCTGCTGCTGCTGCTGCTGCTGCTGCTGCTGCTGCTGATACTGCTGATGCTCCTCCTCCTCCTCCTCCTCCTCCTCCTCCTCCTCCTCCTCCTCCTCTTCCTCTTCCTCTTCCTCCTCCTCTTCCTCCTCCTCCTCCTCCGTGGCCACCTTGTTGGCTAGGCCCTTGGCCTTCTATGAAGCTGCCCTGCTGTCTCCTTTGCTTTCTCTTTGGTTGTCTCAACAAGTGTTTTGGAACAGGGCCTCACCTTGTAACTTGGCCAAGATGTGCTCAAAGCCCTCTTTGTCTTGGTCGCATTGCTTCTGAATAGAGCACCAAATTCCTAGACAGCTCTGGAGATGCCAAATGAGCCGGAGATCTAGGCTTCCTGATGGATTTCAGTCCTGCCTTTGTTGTCAGAGTCCACACTGTAAACATACTGGTTCCTCCACCGCCATCAGTCGGGCGTAGTTGCTGTTCCACGGGAAGGTGGTGACAGTCTGATTTTACTGGTCCTCGATAGAGTTCTCTAGAATGCACACAGAGTCAGCAGTGTTGGCCGGACTCTGCCCAATAAGGCATCCTGTTGGTTTGGGTCAGGAGTCTCGGGGCAGAAGCTCCTGGTCAGGCCTGGGTCATCTCCGGGTGGAGTATTTCTTTGGTCAAGACATGTTTGCTATAGGGATTCTGGTATCACTTCAAGGTAATGGCAGACTTTTGATCCCAGGAGCATTTTCTAGCTCAAGAATACTCAATCATCATCTGGGCCGGGAGAGGCTCAGCAATCACCTTACATTTTTTTCTTTTAGCGGGTAGTGAAATACACAGTAAATCTTCCTGTGTTGGAAAGAAAACAGGACCTCCTAAGAAAAGAATGCTCAAAATGCTTACTTAGAATGACCAACACTGAAAGAGACAGAGTTGCAAATCACAATGAACTCATGTTGACTTCAGACTCACAGAAAAGTGAAAGTCTTGGAAAGAAAATCCCCAGGACTTCTTTGCCTCAAAACCAATAGCATGTCTGATTATTGGGTCACCTTTCCAGTCTATGACAAGAGCCTATACGGTATGAGGGTCCCAGACCCCTGGGCTCCTAGTATATTAAACTTCTTGTTGTTTCAAGGTGTCTTAATTAAGACAAGATTTCACTAGTGTGGTGTCCCACGCCTTCTATTCCTTCACTCAGGAGGCAGAGGTAGGCAGATTTCTATGAGTTTGAGGTCATCCTGGTCTACAGAGTGAGTTTTGGGCCAGCCAGGACTACATAGTGAGGTTTTTTTGTCTCAAAAAGAAGAGGAAGAGGGGGGTGGGGAGGGGAAGGGAAAGTGGGGGAGGCTGAGTCTTCCCCAAAGCTCAGTGCCCTTTTACAGCGCATGCTTAACCTTGCCTTAAAAGTAAGCAACCAGAAGCGAATGTTTAACTGACCATCACTGTAGGTCCGGAGAGAACTAGAAACTTTCATCAACAGGAGCAGTTTCCTCTTGTGGAAAGACATCTACGACTGTCCCACCATTGGATAGAAAACAGAACTGTCCCAGCACTCAGGAGGTTGAGAAGGAACGGTAAACTCAAGACTACCCTGGGCTGTGTAGCAAAGGCTCTGCCCCAAAGGGAGAAAGGGAAAAGCGGAGAAAGTCTTAGTATTTGCACTTCTAGGCGATTCTTCGACAGAGGGTCACATCCACTTTATCATGTTCATCACATGATGAGTCCACGTGCAAAACTATGATTCTTGGTTTTGAAATGAAGTGGAGTAATTTCAATATTATCAAGTAAACAACCGGCTGCAGAGATGATGAACAGAACTCCACCTCAGTATTAAATTAGGACAGTTAGCTTAACAAAACGGAGTTAATTTTATAAACCATATAGAGGAGCAATCGAGTTCAGACACTGAAAGAATAAAGGAATGAATGAATAAATATAAATAAATAAATGAGAGGGCTGTTTCTTCTTCTTATCATGCCTTCTTATCTCTCTACTAAAAATTGGATCTCAGCTGTCTCGAGAGACCTGATTGGTGGTTAGGAATACAAACTGTGTATATGACCTGCCCAGCTTTAAGCCCTAACTTTATCTTTACTTTCATGACCTTGAGCAAGTTACACACACCCTGTGTGCCTTGTTTCCTCATTTTAACTACTGTTCTCCCTTAGTACTTGCTGTAAACCACATAGACCAACTCATGAACATCAAACAACCCCCTTTTTAAATGATGCAACGATCCCCATGTGGTGATGGGAATTGAAACCACTATGCTCAGTAATTTGTTCCAAGTCACATTACTAGTATGTCCAGGAGATTTGAACCTGGACGCCTTGGTGCCACCTAGCAACACTGTTCCAAACACAGGTTGACAAGTGGTAGAGCCAGACAATTAGCATAATGTTGTTTAATTTTGTAATGATAGTGTTTCAACAATGATGCTGGTGATGTTTGATGGTGATGGCGGTGGTGGGGGTAGTGGTGGTGGTGGTGGTGGTGGTGGTGATGGTGATGGTGGTGGTGGTGGTGATGGTGATGGTGGGGGGGGTAGTGGTGGTGGTGGTGATGGTGATGGTGGTGGTGGGGGTAGTGGTGGTGGTGATGGTGGTGTTAGTGGGGGGGGGTGATGGCGGGGGCAGTGGTTGGTCATGGTGGTGCTGCTGCTGCTGTCATAACGAAAGCATCACTACCCCCACCACCACCATCACCATCACCACCACCACCACTACCC